>JAUPFP010000071.1:477500-565000 GCA_036925085.1 Brachycybe producta
TCAGGCAAACAACAGTCGCATTTTACGAAAAGTAAAATAAGATCTGAATCACAGACAGAAAACAGAAATAGAAATAAAAAATTAGAATTAAGTTTCAGTTACTTTCCTTCATTCCTTCACGTTCAAGAATCCTCGCACATTTTAATAGAAAACATTCCAAGAACCTTTTTTGTAATAACTGGCTAAAAGAAGCAACCATAACGAATGATGCGCCTCAATGACACCCTCCTATTGGCTGATACCATGTAATTCCTCGTTGCAGGAATTCATCATTTTTTTTCCGCATACTTTCAGAATATAATCATTAAAATTAGATAAATTCACTTTTCAGTCAATCTTTATGCCTTTGCCCTTTGCCTTAGGGCAAAGGCATAAATTAAAGTTTCATGCTGAAATTTTTTTTTTTAAAAAAAAAACAAGGTTTTTATGACAATAGTCAATTATTCATAGTCTGCTTTTTCACCTCAAGATGGCCACAAAAAGGCTCAAATTTAAATATTTTCAAACAACTACAAAAGTCTTTTCTAAAAAAAAATTCTTCTCTTCTCGTTTCTAAATCACTTTAATTTTTCTCTTACTTAAGTCGCGTTCAAAACATAAAATATGTGATTGGCCAATACGATTGCAGAACCTTAAACAAATTCTTGCACACTGAATTAAAGAAATCGCTTATCTTTGCTTTTTTTTTGCTAAACATTGTGCAATCTAAACAGCAACATTTTTCCTCTTAGCAAGATTAAGTAATCTTCCTATGAAAATATGGACATTGTGATCGCCACTTTAGAGAGTTAACCATACATAAAAATTTAATATGGTTAACTCATGCACGTATTTTGTTATCTTTTCATAATGCATACACAAACAAATTATAAAACCACAACTGCCAAATGCAGGAACTTCCAAGACCATTATTATTATATTCATAGCATGACCTTTCTTTGAAAGAAAACACTGTATCACTACAGCTTATGTTTAAACGTCTTTCTTAGATACTTTTGTATTTATGTTGCTTTTGTTATAAAATATTAAAAAGCCAATTTTAAAATACGCAAAACTAATGCATTACACTACTGAATGTGTGTAAACCTACGTTTATAATACTTAAATAGTGTCGGTCACTGTGTACATTATCTTTATTTAGAAAGCTATTGTTCACCTTTAAAAGACACTACACACTGGTAGTAATGCATTTGTTGTTTGAAAAATGCCATCTAAATTTTACATGTACCTTTCAGTAAAAAAAACACATCACTGCATCAGTATAGAAATTGTTACTTTTTTCTATTCTAAAGAAAAGAATGAGTATTCTATGCTGCCATTCAGTGCATTGCATTTTGGATGGGTGATGGAGTTTATATGAAGAAGAAGAAGAATTCTCTCAAGACTTTCATCTATCTCTCCACCACTCTATCCTATTCTCACGGGGGAAACCTCTCCAGTATATATTATATCAGCTCCATCTCCGATTCATCACTGTTATATGCCATATGCCAAAGTAGCAAAGAAGTGAAGGTCAAACAATTGCAACATCTTACTGGCTGGCTGGCATCCATGGAAACTTACAAAATACAACAATATCAACAGCTAGTACGGATCAAAAGAGAAGAAAAAAAAAAGAATTGCATTCTTTGAAAAAATATTCAAAGACAAGATTCATTTTCTTTAGGCTATACTTATACAGAAACGCGAGCAAAAAAAAAAACCTCGAACGTGAAACTCAGAAATAAAAAAGTTTTCAAACATGCTAAGAGAAAAGACCTGAGGAAGAGAAATAGAACTTTAAAAAAAAAAGACTGGTGTAGTCTCATTTTTTTCTCTCCCTACAATCCGAATGAATCCTGCAGCAATTTGTCAGTCTTGCATCTAAACACACTTTTTTTGATTAGTATTCGATGATTTCATAGAAGAGGGAAAAAAAAGGAAAGTAAATGCACTTAAAACTAGACGAATACCCATAAAAAATATGTTGGCGGACATAGTCAGTAAGAAGACACCCAACCAGAAGAACCCAAATGAAGAGTTCTCAAGAACTTAAGCCTCTCTCTCAGAGCTTTATAAAACTTCACGTGTTTGAAAATCCTTCGACTTTCCCCCCCGTATAATATATAAAGCTTGTGTATAAATTTATCCTCTCCTCGACTATTCGTTTATAAAATGCCAACTAAAAGCACAATAAATCAAATTAGGGAGAAAAAAATGAGAAAAGAGCCCCCAATTCTCTAACTAAATAATATATTTTTTGTATAATTCAGTAAAATGTGATTTTTGATGAATCCAAAACAGATCCAGTATTTACAATTATTTTAATTCTATTTGTTTACTTTATATGTATTTAGTAGTATATAAAATATAAAACATGTATATATTTAATAATTTATATATAAATGCATCATGGTCCATGTAAAAAAGTTAATTCAAAACAGAATACTGTGTAACACAACTTTGCAAAGTGCAAAAAAAAAAGTGATGGGTCACAAATGGTCAAAACATTCGTAGTTGTAGTTTTGGTTTGTCTTAGATCTATTAACTCTTGTCAAACAATGATTAAAGTCACAAAACTAAACACAGAATATCTTTCCAGATGTAATCTCGGTAAAGAAGCTCACAATCATTTCTTGTTTAAATAATTTATTAGAAAATAAACGTGATTAGTATGCCATATAATATTGTAACATCACTAACATGAGCAATGGACATACTAAAGAATTAGTAACAAAATTTCATATAAAAAATTGTTCCACGTTCCATCATGTACGTAATGTGACACTTCGCATAACCTAGATGCCATACAGAATGTCACACACCGAGCCCCAGATGAACTTGCCTTAGTAGAAGGGCAGAGCTAAAGGAGAATTCCCAGAACTCGTGTCAATCACTTCGATTTTAGGGGTAAGTCCCTAAAATGCCTTTCCATGTTAGAAACTGTTTTTGATCTGGGGTCAGTATTTGGTCCACTTGACCCATGACTGGGCCTCAGGGGTGTCAGTCGCTCGTCCCTAGAGAGAAACAATAAAAAGTAACACGGAGGCAAGCCCCAGAGAATTAGTTTTAAGTTTTGTTCAGTGTTATGACATATTTGACACTTTTTAAGCTTTTTTTTGTAACAAAAAAAAACCTTTTTAGTTATCGTTGTTTATATTTTGAAAACTGGATTATTAATCCAGGGGTTTAGACAAAACAGAAACCTCTTGAGGATCTCTCTATTGTTCCTAACGGAAGAAATTCTAGGCGAAGTCACCATCATCAGTGACCTCAAACGTGGAATTCAAGCTCCGGCTAAAAGGAGTTATGCTTCTCGGAGGTAGACCAACCTGGTCACGCCGAGGATGCCACAATAATATGAAAATAAAATCACTGTTGAGTCTTAGTAAGTCTAAAGTAATTTATACAGATAAAAACGGAACAATAAAATCATACAAAAATAAATTACTTTTTCAAGTAATTAGCGTTTCACCACATTACGAGTAAAATTGGTACTTGGTATTCGTAATTAAATACCTTTATTAATGAAAATGCAATTCCTTTTCAAGATTCTTTTTCTCAAACTACCCGGTGCTCCAAATTTGCGTGTAAGTTGTAACTGTTCCTTATTATTGTCAAACAGACTGATTATATGTTTGTGATCGTCACTTTCTATATTCAATTTTATAATTGTTGTTTTTGTATTTATTTATTTTCTCTAACATCTGATTCGTAATAGGAAAGTAATGTAGTTCAAATGCTTTAGGAAAAAGAGTAATTGTAATTCGTTTCTTTTCAAAATTTAGTAATTATACGTTCGAATTACTTCGGAAAATAATTTATTCCAATAACACTAACACAACTAACACCAAGAAATTACAATACAAAATGCAAGTATGTCTCATTTGCTTTCAATGGAATTTTCATTCAGTATATTCTATTTTGTATAATTGACGAATAATTTTGTTGTATTCAATGTTTTAGATCTATTTTCAGAAGGTATGCTGTGTAATTCTCAGTTTGCTGAAAATTACAATCATCAACTCAGCAATGTACGAATATATCTTTTCAGATCAAAAACAATTTAGTAATTTAAAAAAAATCATAAATCATATAAATGTGTATAGTTGTAGACAGGAACAATAGGAAATGTTGCCTTAACATCATAGTTTAAAAAAAAACATTGATTCATTTCCCAAACAAAATTTGAAAAAAAGCCACAGGAAATAAATGAAACATATTTCTTTTATGAACCTCAAGACTATTTCTTTGGAATTTCATGTGAAACAGAATATTGACCACATGACTATCTAAAATCACATATATACAGTATATATGGGTCAAAGATGGCTGGCTCCTTAGCTGGTTGGTATAACCAACCAACCATCTTTAGAACTCTTCAAATAGCAGACAAATCCATTAAAGTAAATGGATGGATCATGGACTGAATGAACATTTCTGTCATGACTGAATACAAAAACATTTCAAATTGGCACAGTGCTTATTCGAATTCTGTACAATGCATGGAATTTTTGCTTTTTTTTTTCTTCTTCTTCTTCTTCTTTAGTGACCCTACAGTGACTGTCCATCTGAAAGACAGAGAAAACTAACTTTTTTTTTCTAAGGCACTTTAGTGACTTTCCTTGTAGGAAACAACATAAGATTATTTCTGTTTTTCTACAGAAGGATTAATAATTTGTCTTCAACAAACATCTTGTTGACTGAAAACGTGAACGTTATAAATAGCACTTAAGAAGAAGGTGTACAATACTTATATAAAATGCAGGAAACGACATAAAAAATAGACCAGTCTAAATTCTCTATCTCTATTCAGTGACTTCATTTTGAAAATAAAAACAATGACCAAAAATGAAATAGAAATGAAAATGGAAAATGAAATGAATTAAATTGAAAGACGATGATGAGAAAAAACTATTGATGAAAAAATTATAAAGATAATAAAAAAATAACTCCATATGTTGCTTTTACTCTGAAATTGCAGTACTTATTTTTAAAGAGGCTTTGTTCTCAGGTTAAATGATGCACCTGGTTAAATGACAATGGTTAAATGACCTAAAAACTACATGTAGCTTTTGTTAGAACTACAGAAATAGATGTAAAATAAACAAGTCAGGAATGAAGAGTGGTTTGGCTCAGCATCACACTTTATTTTAAGAAACAACTCAAAACGAAAAAAGGAAGAAGAAAAGCACAGAAAATTCGAATAGACATAAAAGGCCTACTTAGAAAAACACTATTTTGCTCTATTTCTCTCAGACAGCTTTTCAAAATTAACACAGATTTATTTTCGTTAGCAAGGATGTAATAGTAGAAGTAGTAGTATGCCTTTCAATATGGCAAGTGCCTGGCTTCACTTTCTGTCTCTCTCTCTCTCATTTGTTTTTAACGACAACAACTAAACGAGAAGAAATGATGACATTCAGGAAGACGTCATTTGTCGCCATCAAAACCCACGTTTCTTTAGTAAACCCCCTTCTCTCCCCAATTCGAAAATGGTGCAAAATGTGAAATGAGGCAGAAAAGTACCTGTAAACATGCCTATAAAAGCTTACAAGGGAAATAAATGGGGGGAGCTAACTAGAAACTATGTGAACTTGTGAAGGGCTTGTTACATCAAACATACTCATATATTATATTTTTGTATAACTTATTCTTTAAAACAAACTTAATAATAACTACTATAACGAATAAATGGCTTTGTCATGTTACCATATTGTCCAATTTTTTTTTTCCAAACCTATTTTTCCTTAAATATAATTTAAAAGCAATTCTCAACATAAACACGTCATTTTAGATTCAATGTTGTAGCATTCTTCTTATTGAGATTCTAGGGTAAAAAAAACCATTTCAGAAGTAACATTACGAATTTAGATAGAATTAGAATAGTTAGTGAATATACTTAAAAAGATTTCCAATGACGATCAGTACCAGCTTTAGGCCAGGGTACCCAGCCCTGAGAGGGGAATCAAAAATTGATTTTCACTCATTTTATTTAGAATCATCTATCATCTTTATAATAACTATTGTGAAATGAGAAAGATAAATAAATGAATAAAATAAACCAAACTTAGAATTTTTTATCCTAAAATTACTTAGTAAATTTAAACGTTTACATCCATTATGTAAATCTTTGTGTGAACTATTTTCGGCAAATTTACTTTGAAGAAAACTTATTTTAAAAAAAAATAGTCACTTATTCAATATACGCTCGGTATTTGTGTTAAGTTTGAGTGAAACCGAAAATTTGATAAAATTAGATTAACATCATAATAAACATAGTATCATCACATTTTTAAGCTGACAAGAAATTCTAATTCTACTTAAGTTGAAGATATCACACCTTTGCATATTCCAATTACATTTAAAACCGTTTTTTCCAGTTTTTGAGTGTGAAAGTATAATAAAAATACATTTTGATAGGTTATCATATTTTAAAATTAAACATACAGTATAATCTACTTGTAGAAATAACTATGTAGATTTATACAATTAAAAATAACACACCAACGAAGAATTGAAAGTAAATAAAACTTGAAAAAAATCGTTTATCTTTAATAATGGAGGGAACGCGGTAAAAAAAAGTTTTACCCTATCTGAAATACATGTAAATTAGAATTTCTCTGCATAGAAATACAAAAACACGGCAAAAAAAAAAAACACAACGTACACACACACAGATGGATACCAACATTTCTCAGCACGACACTAATTCTCAAACGTTATTCAAATGCCAGACGTTCTTAACGAGTCTCATGACGAAAGAAAAAGAAGAAAAATATTCTCACGAGTCACACAACTTTTCTATATATTGTATATACCACGGCACATTTACATTATTGTTATAAATATTACAACAATCTTGAATGTATTTTATATGCTAAATGTAATGATTTCGTCGATATTATGTATGCAAGTAACATTGCTCAGAACTCTAACTACTTGTATTGGCACAGTTAGTAGCAATTTTATATTTAAAGTTTTTTTTAAAAAAAAACTTTAAATATAAAATTACTACGAACTGTGATGCTTTTGTATCTTTTTCTTTTAGCTCAATCTCAAGTGAAAAAACAAAAATTCTTAAAAATGAAATTGGCATAAAAAGGTTATTGAAAAGTGGCATACCGAAATATCGGAAACTTTCCGCATATTGTGACACCCTGTAGTAACAGAATGGTGAAACACCCGGCAGAAATTCCTCTCTGTCGACACGGCACCCCTTGGTGCACAGATGTTCAGACTTGGGTGGCCCGAATTCTAAGTGAATTCGTAGAACCCAGGCTAACCGTGAGAAATTGGAAATAAGAGTCCCAAAAATACCTTTCCTTTTAAGGTAATATCCCCGGCCCAGGGCAATGATTGGCCCAGTTGGTCAATCATTGAGCCCTGAGGTGACAGTTGCCCCTCCCAGGAGACCGGACAAGTGAGCTTGAGACTTGAGTGTGAGCACAGTCAGAGTTTTGACACTGAGAGTTACAGTCAGAGTGTAGAGTTCAAACGAGCAAGTTTGAACTACAGAGTTTGAAAGTTAAACAGTAAAGTTCTAACTGAAAAAGTGCAATGTAATAATATACAAGAGAATTATGTAAATGTCAACATATCGCAGTAAAGAGTTTTGATATTTTATTTTATCTACAAGAATTTGTGCGTGTTGTACATTGAATTGTTTTGAGTTTAGCACTCCGAAAATAATGGAGTATCCAGCGGAAGGCACTCAGATAATACCTGAGTCCCTCCGCCTGGAGCCTCCAGGGACTCGAACAAACAGAAGGACTGAAGTCACGTCGGAATCGTCAAGTACTATACCGAAGATCCCTAGGAAGAGACGGTCTTTTTGTGGGCCGTTACCAGGCCAGGCAATTGAATGTCGTGCCCGGTAAAATCAACCCCCAGAGGAACAGAGGCTGGCCCACAGCCGACAACAGAGTCGACTTCGGCACCACCGGTTCAACGTCAAAAGAGTTTGCGAAACGGTGGCGCCAAAGGGCCAGCAACGTCACAATATATCAGCTACATAACAAATATATTGTATAGTGTTACTATTCATTTATACATCTCATAAGCATTAAGCATGTTTCTGTGCCCATATCAGCTGGAAATGGCTTTCATATACACCCACAGACCTTTGTGTATAAGTGACATTTGACAGGGAATATCAAGTAGACTACGTAGGTCTACATTGTATACAGTCAATAATAATATAAAATGACAGCTAACGTCCATCTATTTCTTATAGCCCCCTTTCATCAACCAAAAAATCGCAAAGATGAAAAAAAAACTGCGTTTGTGGCGAACGGTAAAGAAACGAGAGAAAAAAAAGTGGTTCCCAATACTGAATATTATTTAAAAGCAAACATTGAAATCGATGTGTTTTTTTTTTCGCGTTTTCCCCTTTTTTTTGTATGTCATCAACCTTTCTTTCCATTTATTTAGTTCAGTATATAAAACAAGAAACAAATAAAAGTCAAGTTTCTATGGTCGAAAAACTCCAAAGAATATAAGTAAAGGACATTTACTTTCTTATAAGAGAAATTCACATAAAACTCCACTTAAAGTACAGATCATTTCAACCTATTCAATTTGAAGTTCAAATTCTAAGCATATTTACTTCTAGAATACAACAAAGAATGGAGTGGAAATAAATATATTTTTTTTTCAACTTGCTTTTATTATATATAGTGAATTTAGAAATTGAAATATAAATGACGAAAAAATTCACTTATTTCAAAATTTATTCCGAGTCTCTCTCTTTTTTTTTTTTTTTTGCTATTTCTTCTTCTGCTGTAATTTTAATCTCAACTACAGTATAAGTGTGCAATATATAAATCTAAAATGATCTCAATAATAAACAACTAAATGAAGAAACGTTACGAACTGAATGAAATTGCCTTCGAGCATTACGAATTCACTAAATACAACAACAGTTGAAATAGTAGTAGACTATAAGAAAATCAATGTTAGAAAAGAACCCCTTCAAGCAGGTTTTTCATTCAGGAGTTACTTCTAATGTATATGCAAATCTCCAGGTGGCCATTTTGTATTCTTAAGACAAACACATTGGGTACAACTACTAAGCCTATACATACACACGAATAACAACAGCAGCACCACATGCATATTAAGTAACCCTTTCGTTTGTGATAACATCTTGAAAGATTTTACCACTTCACTATTAATGACTTATTAAAGACCATGTTCAGTGTTGCGAACTATAGAGGAGGCTATGGAGAAGAACAGACAGAACTTTATAATTGTCAGTGGCACCGAATATACGCTAAAAGTATAACAGGATGAAGAAAAAACACAGGGGATTGGAAAACTCAGCTGCTGTTAATATACAGAGTGTTTAGTTTAAAGTGTTCCATCACAATAACTCGGGCCCAAGTTCAAGTTAGGTTTGAGCAAACATTAGTTGACATAGCTAAATTACAGTCATACCCGCACTTAAATAAAAGGAAATACGTTACTTAAAATCGTGAAACTGGTTACACATGGACCACTTTGTGGCGCCACAAAAAAGCGGTCACAGCGGTTACATAGGTGTTCACATGAGCCATCGCCCTCATGTTTCCTGTGCCACAGTGTCGATGAGTTGTCGAGTTCTGCCACAGGTGGCGACCACCGATTTTTTTATCGGTGGTGATCAAAGTCATATCATTTGCCCGCATTGACAGCAAACCATAATTGGCCTTTATTCACACGAACCTCTTTGTAGCACTACTCAATTGTGGCAGCCACCCGAGTGGTCCACGTGAAGCCAGTAACTTAAACATCGTTGACAGAAAGAAAGTCACTTCATTGCAATTTGCTCGTGTATTTTGTTATACTCATGTATATATTTGTTACATTAGTCGATTTCTTTTGTTTTATGATTATTAAATAAAAAAAACTTTAATAAAATACGTTTGCCTCAATAAACCTATCATATTCTAAACTTTGTGATTGAAATCAGTGCCCCTGATGTCATGTGCATGAGTTAAAGTTTCAACTCTGTTTCATATTCAACCCGTGGTTTGAATGTCAATACCGTTCTTGAAAACATTGAAATTACCATTACTGACTAGTGACCATTTAACACCACTAAACTATATGTTAACAAATGTCTCTTGCCTAATACCTAGTACACGCCTGATAATTTAAATGCATTTAAATAATGAACGTGTTCTACAGAGCCCTGTGAAGGGGCAAACAATCAATATGTCGAATTCAATTTATTTAGTTAATAATCTGAAAATATTGAGTTAATACTTAAACAATTAACAAAAAATATTGATTTAGTATTTTTCAATTTAAAATATTAATAATAAAAGTCAATTTTTATTTGGTTCATATCCTTAACTGGATTCCGTATAAATTCACCTAAACACATTTAATTTCAATACTTATGTAAGTAATTTGGCAAGAAAACTTTAAAGTGAACACCCTGTATTAGCTAAACTTACAACACAATTTTAGAAATTCAATACATGTTTGTATGATAAAACAAAAATCCCGGCGATGATATTCTTTTAAATGCTAATTAATATAACAAAATTCTGTTTCTTGCTCAATTTCTTTTTATTTAATAAGTTTTGTTTACTTCAGAGATTTTTACAAGGGGGGGGGGGGGGTGAAAAAAAAACTATTCTCATTTTGTAGAGAGAGAGCGAGAGAGACACCTAAAAACAAGAAGACTAAAATGAACAACACAACAAACTTCTAATTTATTTGCTGTCAAGCAGAAAACTAATACGAATACGTAAAGAAGAAGCTCAGAGAAACTATTAATTCTACGTTAATCCCCACCACGCACAAGTTAAAGTCCCACAGGTGGCATACAATCTACAGCATTCCAGGTGCTCCCTTCTCTCAATCTTTTTTTTTCTAATGATTATATTGCACTCGACAAATATATAATTAAAGACAGTTAAATCCCACTTCTTCTAATGTAACAACGGTAAAAGGAGTATCCTTTAAAGAGATTGTCTTCCTTTTTTTTATTTATAATTTTTATTAATAAATTGGTCCAAATTCCTCATAATCCCCTTAATCGAACCTAACTAATTATAGGCCAAGTAAGATTTAGAAATAAGGTTTTATATCACAAGAGTTCCCCGCCCCCCCCCCCAAATCAATGAATGCATTTTACTGTAATCATAAGTGTAGACTAATTTTAGGCCATGTATTTTCAATGGTTGCTTTTAGATTTGTTGTGGTTCTTTTTTAAAAATGCCAGTGACGTTGTTTATAAATACAAATTTTCTCTGATCTTCTATAATATACAAGTTCGAAATAAAACACTACAGTTATAAATAAATCATCTCTTGTTTATGTGTAAAACCAAACTGATCAATATTATATAAGTATATCAAATAACAGAGAAAAACCTAAAGCATTTTCAAAACCATACAATGCAGAAAACACATAATTGCATATCATCGAGTAATAATCATTATTTTGATACAATGACACAAGTACTTCTTGAGCCAATAGTTATTATAAATCCTTCAGATAATCTCTGTTTATACATCCCCAATGAGTGGAATACAATATAACACTTTACCAAAGGAATTAATAATAATAATAATAATAAGCATGAATTGGCTTTAAAACATAATCAACGAATTGTTAATAACAGAAACATCAATTCAACAATGGCAATATCCTATTACGCAATTAGAAAACGGTAATAATAATTTGAAATATAACAAGCCAACTCATTGAACATCATCAAATGTTAACAAATGGTAGATGGTTATTAACATCCTAACCTTTGTTATGTTGTAATTTAATATAATGAAAGTAAAAAAAAAAAGGTTTAAAAGAAATATTTTGTCGGTTACTTGGAGACGCCTAAATACATAATTTTTCTCAAAATATTGGATAAAATGATGCAATTAATAATTAGCTACCCGATAGTTATAAAAAGAAAACGGTTTACTTATTAAGTTATTAGTAACAGAACGACCTAAGTAAACAAACAACCAAAGTAACCTAAGCAAAATTTGCGCTTAGCCTATTTCCTACTTCGAAAGTGTGATTTCAAAATCAATATGTGTTCAATCAACAAATATAAAAAGTGTAATAACAATAATATTATGTGTGGTCCTATTTATTTATGAACAGATGATTTCCAAACTCTTGATTCTTTTTTTTTATTTCCAGGAGCAAAATTAAGAAAAACTTGAAAGTCTTTTTGGAAAGTAGAAGGGCAGCTCAACCTCTAAAGGGCATTTTTATGTTGATATCTTTTAAAATAAACTTTTTATAAACAACAAAAAAACATCACCCTACTAAGCATCGTTTGCTTAAGCTGGATTACCTGTATTTTTTAACTTGGATAAAAACCTTATTTTGAAAGAAATCATTAAACTACTCATATGTAGTAAACATCTGATAATTTAAATGCAATTAAATAATAAATGTGTTCTACAGAGCCCATGAAGGGCAAACAAACAATATGTCGAATTCAATTTATTCAGTTAATAATCTCAAAATATTGAGTTAATACTTAAATATAATATAGAAACTATTAACAAAATATTGATTTAGTATTAATTTAAACTATTAATAATAAAGTCAATTTTTATTTGGTTTCATGTCCTTAACTTTATTCCGTATAATTCACCTAAACGCATTTAATTTGAATTCATTTAACCCATAATTCCAGAGGTGTTTACAGCCACAATAACTTGTTAATCAAAGGTAGAGCTAAACTAATCAACTTTTAGATGAAACTTTATATATAAAAAGTAGATGAGTTTGGCACTACCTTTGATTAAACATGCATTAAGGATATAAACCTATCTGAATCGATTTAATTCATATTTCCAAATACATTTGTCGAGTTTTATGACTTCTTGTTTTCTGCTGGTTGGGAAGATGCAATGGTTGAAATGGTTTATTTTGAGGCTGAGTCTGATTTAAAGTTATAAAATCGTCGTTTTGAGGTCTTAACATTTCAGTCTGTGTTTCTAATCCAAGTCTAAAACTAAAGATTGATTGAAATTAATAATGGTGCCATACTAGCTTAACAATAATTAATTCTGACTTATGTTGCAACTTAATGTTCCTATGTTCCTAGATTATTATTATCAACTTTTCACCAAGTTCATTTGATTTCAACTTCTTAAAAGTTATTCTGGTCACCATTTTTCGATTACTCCTTAGTTTTGGCAAGTTGCTATTTAGTTTGACGTTAATTATTCATCCTATCAATAAATTAGATTCACTTAGAATTTCATTCATTGATATGATAAATAATTAATCACAACGTATATTAGATTTAACTTTGCTTTACTTCAAAATAACACCATTTCAATGTAAATATTCATGAACAGCGGCAATTTATGAACCATAGGGGTCAGTTTGAGCTTTCATGTAGAATTCTTTTTCTCCTAATACCGACGTTACATTGTCCCAATAAAGAAAATGCATTAGCTTATTTATAAAGAGCAAATTCATTCCTCATTCCCCCCCACCCAACTTGAAACTTTCACAGTTTAATAATTTTAGTCAAGTGGAAATATTCCATTAAGTAATTTCAGAAATGTTTTTTGTTGTTGTTAATAAATATAATATGTCTCGAGGATTAAACCAGTTTCTAGACCTAAAACTGTGGTCGAATCAGAGTTTTTAAAATAATACTTTTTGAATTCCTATTTTTGCCTTACACCACTTTCAATCATATATATTTAAGGTCTATTGTAAGCCCTACTGTTATATAACTTATATATAACTTTATCACTGTGCAGCAGGTAAAGTAAACAAACATTCCACAAATCGATTGTCCTTTTTAAGTTTGGAAACATACTGTATATGACAAAAACAAACAAGTTGGTCGACAAAAGCAACAGACAAAATATATTCTCTTTTTTTTTAATATAAAAATGGGGCAATCACTGCCAACATCTAAGCCTTGCAGTGAAGCACCAAAACCGAACAAAAAAACAAAAGCGGAAAAAATAAAAAAAATAAACAAACATTAGCTTCAGATTCAAGAGATAAACTCAGCACTTGAACTGCAACTTGAATCCTCAGAACAGAGTTCCAACGCAAAAAAACATTTTTTATTGATTATGTTTAAGAAGATGTTTCTATGTTGAAACCTTCCTCAGAAAGTTCAAATTGAAGTTCAAGTAATACGTTTCCAATTTGAATTTAGGTATGACTCTAATAATACCGTAATGCAATGAACTTCAGTTGGTTTTGAATAGATGAATACAGTAGAATCGAAGTAAAGACAAGAAGAAGAAAAAAAAAACCTTTTTCAATGTAATTTCTTGTGGTTTTTTTCTACATCAGAAACAACAAAAGAAAAAGAAACTAAAAAAATAACTTGAAACCCATTTTACTCAGCTACATGTATGTTATGCATAAAGTAAAAACAACACTAAGAAGAATGCAATGAATCTGTCTTGAAGAAGAAGAAGAAAAAAATGCAAACTAAGAATGATCGACATTTATGCTAAAAAGGAAATGTGCCAAATCCCAAAGCGAGTGTCAAGAAGAATTTTTATCTTTCGCGATTAGAACAATTTTTCAACACTTTAACGTCTTTTAAGTTACTCTTAAAATAAAAATGCATGTTCATCAATAGAACATCTTTCACAACTTTCTTCAGAAAAATTCCTCCCCACCGACCAAAAAAAAAAAAAAGAAGAAAAAAGTCCATCAAATTCCGATGATGAATTGTCAAAGAATTTCATCTTGATAATTTGCATCGTCACAGAAACTTAGTTGACAACCAAACAATACATAAATATGAACAATGCAACAAATGGTATTAAAAAATTTCAAAAATGGATTTCCGAGCAATTTTAAAAAGAAGAAATGTAAAATTATCTTAAAAAAACGAAACAAAAAAAGGAAATAAATATATACTAAATGTATTTTCACAACGATAGCATTTACAAATAAACTTTTATGAAATTTGGAAATAATCAGATTTTACATTTTTAACATAAAAAAAATGAAATTTTGTATAGAAAATAATGAATTGCATGAGAATTTCATCGAACGACTAAAACTGATTAATAAACTAGGATTTGACTAAACTGATGAAATGCATACGAATTAATTAATTACATAGGAATTCTAGTAAAAACAAGGGATCCAAAGAAGCTCTAAATAGCAACAATAGACTAAAACAGAAATTTGTCTAAAACTTATCAATAAAAAAAAATGAAAATTCAAAATCTAATGAAAAATTGACTTTCGGATTGGCACATTCGGATTTTAACTTATTCTCCTACTTAGATTTTTTTTTCTTCATGTAAAATATTCATCTAAGTAGATCTATGTAAATTATTTTCTGAAGTATGTTAGCAAATTCGCTTATGAGATGTTTCGCAAATTCTTCCTTTAAACACAACAAGCAATCGGTTACTTTTTAAAGTGTGAATAAAAAAATCGTTTTTTTTTTTAAAAAACCAAATTATGTGAGCAACTACTGACATATTACACTTGATGCCGTATAGATTTCGCTAAAAAAATAAAACGATGTGTATACAGACCTGAAGCTTAATCAATTGCAATGTTGTCAGTCATTGCTCTTTTTCTCTTTCACCGTCTAAAATACAAACTACTGAATCCCAATGCACAAAAAAAATAACATAAGTCAACATTTTTCCAAACTCATCTTTTCCAACATACTTCCTGAACAAAAAAAAGGATGTTCTCCTATTGTGCATCAGAACAAATATTTTGTCTTCATAAATACAGTAATAACTTAATAAGAATAAAATTACTAATCTTGCAGCAATCAAAGTGTACCCTCTATTATTCCCAAAGGGTGTGCCGTTGCCGTCAGTTTTTCTAGGTGTGCCACCAAATGTTACATGTTATATTACTAGACATAATTTAATATTTTAAATTTTAATTATAACTTTATTAAAAAAAGTGAAAAAAAAAATCAAAACTTTCCTATTACATACATGTTCTCACTAAACTAGTGGTTTCTAATGAATTTGCTGTGGTACACCATTGTGCTGTGAGTTTTGCAAAGTGTGCCGCCATTTCTTCAGGCAAACAAATACTGTGTTGTGAGCCAAAAAAGTGTAGAAACCGCTCTCTACATATACGGCATAGTAGATTGCATTTCAAATAAGAAAAACAGGAGGTGTATTTGCCCCAGGTAGATCTATATTGCGCACATACTGTACACACAAACATCCAAGCCACCCACCACAAACAGATTACATCCAGCCTCAATTATTCATTTTACATATACGAAGTTTCTAATCCGAAGTCCCATTACATATAACACATAACTGTAGAGAGAGAGAGAGAGAGAGAGAGAGAGAGAGAGAGAGAGAGAGAGAGAGAGAGAGAGAAAAACACAAAAAAGACACTCACAATTAAGAAGCTTATGCAATGATGATGATGATGACGATGTTGATATAATGTACATTTAGTTTGAGAAAACACAGTTAAAGCAAAACAACAATTTGTGAAAATGCTGTATTGTTCTTTTTTTTAACTTTAGAAAAAAAAATATGTACATAATTACGATTCCACATGGAATATAAACATTTTTTTCTTTGTTGAGCATCATCATAACGAAAAGTAAACACAGTCGAAAATCTTATGACATTTAAAAAAAAATCTTTACTGTGTTCCCTTTAGGAAGGCTAAAAGCATTACAGAAATTAGCAATGAAAAAAATATATCAAGTATACATGTACTGTATATACATTACAGTGTAGATCTATATAGCATATAATCTAGAATTTCAACAGTGGAAAAGACAATAACAATAATAACATATGTGACACCCTGTAGAAACAGAAGGTGAAACACTTAAGTCAAAATTCAGTCTTGACAGTAAGGCACCCCTTGGTGCACAGATGTTCGGACATGGGTGGCCCGAATTCTAGAGAATTCGTGGAACCAAGTCCGACCGTGAGAAAATTGGAGTATCCAGCAGAAGGTACTCAGACACGGCCTGAGTCCCTCTGCCTGGAGCCTCCAGCAACTCAACGAAAAAGACTAGAGTTACTTCGGCATCGTCACGCCCTATATCCAAAGATCCCTAGGAAAGACGGTCTTTTTGTGGGCCGTGCCAGGCGAGGCAAGTAAATGTCGCGCCAGGTGAACCCAACCCCCAGAGGTTCAACAGCAATAGAGGCTGGCCCGCAGCAGTCGACAACAGAGTCGACCCCGGCACCACCGATACAGCAGAGGGAACAACGTCGTCAACGAGGACGAAGTTCCTCACGCATCGTCGGTAATGGAGCCAAAGGTACAAGAGGTGGGCCAGTCACGTCACACATATAAAAATAACATTTCGCGAATTCTCAAACTCATGTAGGCCCTGAATCACGTTATTAATAAACATAATAACCTCTATATATTTTTCAAATATTAAAAAATATCAATACCCTTTATTTTAGACTATTAGAAAAGCGTAGAATACAAGAAAGCCATAATAAAACTAGCCTCACAATAATAGTTAATCCACAAGTTGTGTCAAATAAACCAGATTCATTCAAGTCACAATTTGTAAAGTCTTAATGAAATGTATATATACAGTATGTAAGCAATAAATGTGTAAGGCGATGTCAAGAAGAGCACTGTACTGGTCGTATCGCCGCCTGTATCCCAGTTCATTGTAGGTTCTCCGTATTGAGAAACAAACTCAAACAAGCTCTTTTTCCATCTGACGGGCCAGTGGGCTCCATGGGCCTGTCGGTATTTTGAAAAAGCCCAGCCCATATGCTTTGTGGACCTAAAGAACACCTGAGAGCTTCATAGGACTGGTGAGCTTTATGGGCCTCATAGAATTTGTGAGCTTTATGGAGTTATGGGATGGACTCACTATAAAGTTTTGTGCGTTTAAAAAAATACAGGACTCCATTTTGTACCGTTCGTGCTCATTTTTAATAATCCAACCAATAATCTTCAGTTAACAAACAGCATAGCCACTTGAATTGAATACACAAGCAGAAACCCTTTCACATCTTTAAAGTTCGAACCAACTCAAAAGTATGCCCATTATGAGAAGGATCTAAAAGTACCAATAAGATTAGACACAAATTCGAAATAGATGAAATTGAAATGTTCGAAGTCCGTATGATAACAAAACCTCCTTGTGATCCTCAACGGTTAAAAAAACAGAAACTAGGATGAAATTACTTGGAGATCTTTGAGAACACTTTTTGATCCGAAGTCATCAAGTGAAATTTCCAATGGCTACTGGACATAAAAGTAGGTCTATGACTGTTTGTTTTGATTGACTAACTCCCATATATGTTCAAAACGTCACATAAAAGCCCCCCAAAAACCCTTAGTTCAAGAAGAAATGAAGAAAATGACAGAAAAGAATTGAGTGTTTTGGAACTTAGAGAAAAAAAAAGGAAAAGTGGCTAAGGCAATCAAATGACGGATTAGAAAAACCGCCATTAGGAAAGAGGAGAGGCCGGGGGGGGGGGGGAGGTACACTTAAGAAACCGTCTCCACTTCGTTATGTCTTCTTAAAACAGAATCCGTTTTTCTTTCTCTTCAGTATCCACTGTGTGTCAGGCTGTTATGGAACTAGTTAACGGGCCAATTAGGCGAAGGTCCAAAATAGGTAGATACTAGAAAGAGAGAGAGAGAAAAAAAAATCGACTAACATAAAATGCGTGGACCACTGCACCACTTATTCCAAAAAAGCAATCGCTGATGTGGCCACCTAAAAAAATCCCAATAAAAAACCTGAGAAGTAGATGAAGAAGAAAAAATGAAGAAACAACAGTGGCAACATTTTCAGTCAGGAAATTTTTAGCTATGTAACCACCTCGCATAAGTCATAAACAATCAAAACGAACCCGTTCAGTCCACATAAGATCATAAATAAAACTCAAGAGATGAAGATCCAAAAACTCAGTCATTTTTACATTGAAAAAAAAAGGAAAAAATAGTGTCCACATCTTTCTCAGTGGACAATGACATAAAATAGGTCCTCGTATAAGAAAGAAAAGTGATCATTATCATCATCATCATCATCATCATCATATATGGGCTATACAGTATATGTATACGAGTGTGTTGCTAGCTGAAGTAATAAAACAAGTCTCCGATGCAATTATAGTCAATTAATAGACGCACTCACACAGTGTTATGTGTGTAGAGTCCCATTGTGATGACGACTACAGATGAGAAAAACTAGAGCAGTAAATAAAAACCTAATAGATTGAGACAGCTAACATCTATTTTTATGTTACAGCCAAAGTGAAGAAACTAGCCACTTCACAAACATGCTAGTTAATGTGCAAAATCATCGATACGGCAGTAAATCCCCACAGCTCATAGTTTTCTAGGCAATAAATATGCTGAATGTCTATAAGAATACACAAAAGATTAATAAGATTGTGTTCAGTTCCTAAAGCGCTTTTGAAGTGGCTCGAGAAGTTTGCTATTTATGAGGTGCCCTCATCGAGCCACTTCAAAAGGGCTTAGATATTGAACACACCCACTATCTAGATTAGTAATCTCAAAATGGTGTATCATGAGTTTCTCTAAGTGTGCCACACAATTTTAGATTTCAAATTGAATGTGTTAATATAATTTAATATTTTCAAATTATTTTTAACTATTGGAAAAAGCAAAATAACACCACTAAAAACACTAAACCAGTGGTTTTCAAAATGTGTGATGCAACATACTAGTGTGCCATGAGCTTTGCTAGGTATGCCGCGATTTCTCCAAGCAAAAAAAAAAAAGTTTGGGATCCACTGGTTACATGCTGCAATTGGTTCATTGGTGGTTATGTACACTGTCCAGCAACTGTACAAAATAACTGGTTTTCCACTTTGACGTTACCACAATATACATAGCAAGAACCACACTAGTGGACACAATGACCATTTATAATAATAACCCCCTGAACATAACTTTCACACCCTCTCATCCCCTCTCCTGAGCGCCCAAAATTGTGCATTCAGTTGAGTAAGTTAGTAATGTAAAAGTTACCCTCACATTTTCATTTCCAAATCAATTCAATCGAATTGAAAGCTAACCAATAAAAATGGCATCCAATAACAATATCACGTGGATTATTTTCTTAATGCCCAATACACACACAACTAAAATTGTATACAGTGCGTTTCCTTATATATACACTTTACCGGAAGTTTATCTTCATATACTTCAGCTCATACATGTCTATAATAAGCCTTTTTGATCAAAATTCTGAAAAAAATAAGACATCTACTTCCGATTTAATATTAGGATTCACTCTGTTCAAACCTCCTGGTCTCTCTCTTTCTACACATATAAGTCTTAGACTTAAGTCACCAAAATCGGAAAAATAAACCAGCCATAAATGTTATATTAAAGTTAAATAAGATGAAATAAAAAGGCACTGCCCAATTTCTCATCTGAAATGAAGGAAAAAATGATGGAAGAATTTAGAGAGAGAGAAAAAAAAAATCCCTCAAGAGATTTAAAAAGAGCACACAGTAAGGGCCTTCAAATCCAGAATTTTGTCTCGATTTTTCTTTTGAGAAGAAAACGGCCACAGTGGGTGATCGAGATTTCTGTTAGAGAATAAATGAGCTCCGACCAGTGGTCATCTATACAATGTATACATTGGACACAGTATTTCTTAAAATAAAAACGACCACACATTAAAGTGCACTGAGTTGTAAAATATATCCCATAATGAAATACATCTATCTTGATATATACATATATCGGGACATGCCAAAAGAATGAAATCGAGCGTAAGATGCAAATCAGCAATTTTTGCCACAGTCGAAAACGAAAAAAAAAAACCTTTCTGATAAAAAAAATCTAACCCCCCCAACGCCTCCTTGGCATATAAAGTCCATGTATTTATATGAACTTTACAACCGAAGTATTTTCGTGTGAGAAAGGTCAAATCGTTTTGCAGAAGTGCATCAATAACAAGCAAACAATAGTTTTGAATGTAACAACATCAATCTAAACGACATGATTCATAGAATTTCTATAGAAAAATGTGTATATGATTAAGTGCTATTCAAATGTTATATTTAATTCATCAATCATAAAAAATACAGAGCACAATAATAACAAACAGAAGAATTGCACTTTATTAAAGCCATTTAATAACTTGACTGTGTAGTTATTATCAGTGCAATTTCAGCAATGTATTTAAAATATTCAATCTAATTTCACTTCAGATTTGTTTTGAATGCAGTAAATCATTTTCATTCTATCTCTAAAAACAAACATTTTTGCGGCAGTTTTAAATTTAATAATACGTTGTTCGTTTTTTTTCTTTCTGATTTCTACTTTCAAGTGCATGGCAAAAATCCAACTACAATGAAAACATCACGATGAAAAATTATTCGAAATTCTTAAATTAGTTTCCATCCTGTCGATCATATTCACAAATAACTGCTGTTGGTCAAAGCTGTTTTATTTGTCAATAAATTGGATTCGTCGCTGTTTCTATAAATTGTATTAATTGCATCTAATTATGTTCCTGGTTTAGCAATTTTTAAAACTCATTGCTATTCTAATAAATAAATAATTACTCCTATTTCCAAATACAACTAACTAACTGCTGCAGTTTTCACAGAAATTTCTTTTAAATAATATAATCGCTTAAATGCACAACAAGATTAAAATGCAATTCAACTAATAGCAATTTGTAGGCTCTTTATTTTAGAAACAAATTAAGTATGTATAAGTAAACAGCTGCTATAACTATTTTATCAAAAACTCATCGTTACGAATGATACACGGTACCGAAACTTTGTTTACATAGAATTTGTTCTTTACGTGTTTTTTTTTCTCCTAACAACATGATCACAAATTGAAAAAGTAAAGCGCAATTAAAACACAAGTTATACAACTTGTTACCTAGAAAATATTTCTTGCAACTTTCTACAGTGATGTGGTCGTCACCTGCAATTTATAAAGCGCTAATGACATCAATGTATTATTGAGACACCTTAGAAACAAGTGCGACCATTTGAGGCTCATATTTATTCCATCATATGCCTAAACATTACTAATATATATATATAGTGGGGTAAACCGTTTGTTCCTTTCTTACTCCTTTCATTTCAATTTCAGTCACCAACTCCCACTTTTTCTCCCTCCACGTTTCTCTCTCCCCCCTTCTACACTTTCCAACATTTGGATGGGAACCTTTTCCCCTCTCCAATTTAATATCATGGGGTTCTTGGATAGAAGACCTTGACCTTGAGAAAAAAAGCGTTCATTTAAATTTATATAAATTCCGACGTGCTTCAAGGTTTTTGTTCTTGTTGTACAGCGTTAATAATCACACACACAGACTTGGCTTAATATATATATATATACTAATGGGGTAACCCGTCATAAATGACGGGAGCAAAATTCACGGGCAATTGTGTGCATGCGCGTCATTTTTTCCTTTTTTTACTCCTTTCATTTCAATTTCAGTCACCCCCCAAACTTTTCTTTCTCTCTCCCCCTTCTACAATTTCCAACCTTTTCCCCTCACCCCTCCCACTTTTCTCTCTCTCTCCCTTCTACACTTTCCAAACTTTTCCCCTCACCCCCTCACACTTTTCTCTCTCTCCCCCTTCTACACTTTTCAAAGGAGGAGTTCAACATATAGTTGACCTTGAGAAAAAAAAACAGTTCATTTATTCAAATTTATATAAATTCCGACGTACTTCAATGGTTTTGTTACTCCACACACACACACATACTGTAACAATGTAGAGCTCTTGTTACGGGGCTCAGGTTGTAGACTCTCTTGACTAGAGCGGGTACCGCTTTTCGTTAAGAGAGGGATTGTGATATACCACTTGAGTCCTGCTGGTGCCGGGGTCGTTCTCGTAGAAACTTCGGATATCGTAGTCGTGCTGAAAAGAATAGTTAAGACAGGCGAGACAGATGCAGGTTCGTCGATACTTGTTTATTCATGACCAACCATTAAAACATGAATAACAAAATAGTTACGGGTGTGGCGTGCTTTCGCCACTGGACCATTATATGAGTAGTTTCATAGTTTCGATAATCAGAGAATGGACCCAGAATCTATTGAAACATGGTCTTTTATACCCAGAGCCTGTGTACACCTTTTCAGGAGTATACATGCCCTGGGGACCATGCATCGACGGGTATCCATCCGCCGATACCGGAACCTGAATGTGTTTTGTAGTTTTGGGGTCTCCAAGAGAGAGGAAAGGGGCGGAAATCCGTCCCTTATGTCCCCAGAGACCCCCAGGCTAGGAGAGGGACAAAACGATGAAATACAGGGTGTGACAATACACAGACCTGGAATATTATATATATATATATATATATATATATATATATATATATATATATATATATATATATTATATTATATTATATATATTAAGCCAGATCTGTGTGTGTAACATCGAAATTTATATAAATTTAAATTAATGAACCACTTTTTTTCTTAAGGTCAACTATATGCTGCACACTCCCCATCCAAGAACCCCATGATATTAAATTGGAGAGGGGAAAAGGTTGGAAAGTGTAGAAGGGGAAAGAAAAAAAGTGGGAGGGGGTGACTGAAACTGAAATGAAAGGACTAAAAAAGGAACAAACGACGCGCATGCGCACACCAGAGAAATGAAAAACTCATTTTCTCTTTCAAATATAAAAAGGGGAGGGGATAATAGTAGCAAAATTAAACTACAGTTTATCACAGGCAATTGTGCCCAGCATTAGAATTTCTTTTGCTCAGCTCTTTTATGAACGTCATCAATTTCTAATTGGTTTGTTACTTGGTGTGACGTCATAAAAGGGCGGCGGAAAAGAAATTCTAATGCTGGGCACAATTGCCTGTGAATTTTGCTCCTGTCATTTATGACGGGTTACCCCACTAGTATATAATATTTATATTTATATTATTATTATATATATTAAGCCCCGTCTATCCTTCGATGTTTACTTCTTTCTCTTTGAGTAACGCTGTACAAACAAGGACAAAAACCTTGAACCACGTCGGAATTTATATAAATTTAAATGAATAAATGAACCGCTTTTTTTTCTCAAGACCAACTATATGTTGCACCCTTCCCATCCAAGAACTCCATGATATTAAATTGGAGAGGGGAAAAGGTTGGAATGGGTGGAGAGAGAGAGAGAAACGTGGAGGGGGAGAAAGGGGGAGGGGGAAACTGAAATTGAAATGAAAGGAATAAAAAAAGAACAAACGACGCGCATGCGCACACCAGGGAAAATGAAAAGCTAATTTTCTCTTTCAAATATAAAAAAGGGGAGGGGATAATAGTAGCAAAATTAAACTAGAATTTATCACAGGCAATTGTGCCCAGCATTAGAATTTCTTTTGCTCCACCCTTTTATGAAACTCATCAATTTCTGATTGGTTTGTTACTTGGTCTGACATCATAAAAGGGCGGAGGAAAAGAAAGTCTAATGCTGGGCACAATTGCCTGTGAATTTTGCTCCCGTCATTTATGACGGGTTACCCCACTAGTACATATATATTATATGTGTATGGTGTAATTGTCCATTACACGAAATGTATGTCCATTTTCATGGCTTGATGCAAAACGCGAAATGGACATACATTTCGTGTAATGGACAATTACAACAATATATATATACAGTACACACGTTCGTAGAAAAAGAAAAGCACTTTCTAGCAAATGTCACTACCAAAAGACACTTTTTTTCAAGATCAACTCTTATTTTTCATTCACTCATGCATGGTGCTTTTTTATGACACACACAAACACAGACTGACACATTCAAAACAGTCCAACATACGAAAACATTAAAAAAAGATGACCCAAACAAAATGTCAACTTCCGGAATTTGTTCTTTTTGTTACCCACTGACCACTTTCGCTTAAAAATAAATAAAGAGAAAATGAAATCTTTTACACCCTTTACTTTTCATACACACACACACAAATGTAAGTGAAGATGAAAAAAGTGACATTCTTTTCATTTTTTTTTTATTCTGCAAACTATAAAGTACACAATTCTAAAATCTACTTTCGAACTAGTAGAAAATCCAATCGAAAAGAAGATCCACTCTACAAATAAAGTAAAATATAAAGCAAACAAACAGAATTTTTTTCAATCGAATTGAATGCACCAAAAGCAGCAGCAAATATAGATAGACAAACAAATATGGACGTCTATCCAAAAACCAAAAATTCAACAATTTTCTTTGTCATTTCAGAATCAGAATTAATAACAAAATATTCTTGAAAATGTAGATAGACCCTTTGGAAAAACAACAGAAGTCTGCATGTGGCCTAAAGGAATAATAATCAAACTGGGCCAATTTTAATGCCAATGCTAAAAGCCGACAAAAATGATGGAAAGTAGTTTCTCAGTGGAACCAAACATGACGTTACTTGGCTTAATTCCTTTAATGATGAATCGATGATTTTAAGCACTTGTAACCCCTATCATATATTCTTAAAAGTAAATCTTACCAGAAATGATTTCTCGAACAGCTCTAAGAAGAAAAAATTCAGATAGAAAACACTGACTACTTTTTTTTTCAGTATTCTCATAATTTTATAAGCAAGCAAATTATATTTTGTCAGCATGATAGTTATACTTTGTGCTTATTATTAAGTTGCAAGCAACTATTTACTGTATATATTTGTAAAGGCTGAATTATTAGTTAGGGACAAGATGAAATACTTGTGCTGAAGCAGAAGTATGTTCAAGCTGCACCTTATCTCCAACATGCTGCTCGAGTAGTTGACGAATTTCATCATCATCTCACTTATTCATACATTGCCGAGTTTTAGAATGTTCCTTAAGCAAAAGCTAAGCTTAAAGAAAGTTAAACTCACAACCGTTCCTCAAACTTACTATGGAGAACCAGATCTATCTTGCATCAATGTTTTAAGCTTAGCTTTATTTGAAGTATCATTTTAGAATAAGCACGAGAGTATCTCTCGAAGAAAATTTCTGCTTCCACTCATACAATCCTCATTGTCAATCCACTAGTAAATTCAACTTAAAAACTGAAAATTAAATGCGATAGTTAATACAGTCGCATTGCATTAACCACTGCATGTCATTACGTGTTTGTAAAATTAACAAACAATTTTGGAATGCTTGTAATTAAGTTAAATTAGTTTAACCAAAGTTTTGAAATTGAGTTGAGACCGACATGAAACTCATCTAATTATCACGTGGAAACTAGACAAAAACTAAAGTTACGAGATACAGATACCAATGGTCAGTAAGTTTAGATAAAAAAAAATCCAGGAAATGTCTCCTGAGATCCCAAACTTATAAAAAAGGGCAAAAGCAATAAAGTATTAAAATCCCCAAAAGACCTAAAAAAATCCACTCGAGCAACAACAGATTAACTATTGGAGAACAAGTTTAGTACTTTTTTTTTTCTTAAATAACTGAAAAACAAGTAAACAATTTTCCATCCATCCTATTGGACGATATGAACATCAGTACTAACTTAGAAACAACTTTCAAGTAACAAGACGAAAATCAAACACACAAAAAGATGAGGTTTCATAACAACGGTACATATAATACACATTACATTACATGCACAACTGATAATGTCTTTAAGAAATCATTTCCAAAAGTATGAAAAGTGAGTGAATGAGACTTGAAGAATCTCTCTGAGCTTTGAAAACTATTGATTGAGGAAGTACAACAGTGATGGCTGATGACATGCATTGTGGAGTCCGACTCGGACATGGTTTCTTATCATACACATCACAGATGTATGCCAGAAACCATGTTGCATTCAACTAGGAAGTACAACACACAAACTATTCTATATTCTATTTCCTTTAAGTCTTATGTATGTGTGTGAGTGTGCAGTGAACATCCAACTCCATACAAAACTGCCTTCAATCTTCTTCAAAGTGGACAGCTAAGGCCAAATAGTTCAAACCGAGTATAGACAATAAATGGATCTTTGTCCACTTGGTTGTATATGTGTGCGTGTCTGTTTGTCCGTGGTCTGTTTGTTTCTAAATTTCAAATAACAAGTGGGTACACTTTGTAGACAACGGCCTCTACTACTACATCATCATCATCATCATCATCGTGATTTCTAAAGCTCAACTTTGTATAGTAGAATTGCATCCCTATCTGCTATAAAGCAGCATGCAATGTTAGGAGAATTATTATGTGCACTGACAACTATAGTTATTACTTTAATTAAAATGCAAGTACACATTATAAAAATGGTTTTTTTTTAAATGTCATTCTCATATTAAGCAATGTAAGTTGAGAAAAAATAAGAACATTTTTATTTTAAGAAATTCAAACACGGATACGGAACTTATCATAAAAGCCGAGCACATTCCATTGAAATTTATAGTGCTCAAAATAAAGAGAAGAGAAAAGTGACTATCTACATAAAGACACTGCTACACATGTATTTATTCGGCCATACTTCCTTCCACAACCAAATTCAAAACTATTTTTTTTCAAGAAAAAACCGTTAAAATAAATATATCCAAGAAAAAAAAGGCGAAAGCAACAGCTTGAACCATGACAGAGAGCAAATCATTCCCAGAAGATACAAGAGTTGAATTCAAATAGTAGCAAGAAAAAAGGGAATATACAAGTAAATGTGAATAATGTACAACTTGAAATTCAGTAGATAACCAACCGCATTAGCTGTCGAACTTTTGTTACCGGTATAGGCTGATGCCTCTAAAATCTGTAACTGTAAATAAAATAACGGCAGCACAAAACGAAAATAGTAACAACACATTGTTACATAATGGCTGAAACTGTAGCAATATAGTCAACATATTTGTAAAAACAAGAACAAAACCAGAACTCTGGATTATTTAGCATTTTTTAATTAATCTTAATAAAAACTAAAAGTGTCCATTTATAATTAACTAGAACAGGCCTGCACAACATACGACTCCGCACGCTCCGGAACGCATTTTGGAAATAACTGTATTATTTTATTTTTAATTTTTAAAATTGTAAGTGCCTGTATCTTAAAGATGTTAAAGTTGTTAAAAAGTTTAAGTACTCTTTTACTGGCATAAATTACTTGTTTCGGTATTTGGACAAATCCATGGGCGGCCCCAAAGAAGCCAAATTTCTTATATTAAAATAAAATAAAATGTGTGAGCCACTTGTTCTTCATAGTATTAAAAGTGTTAATTTTTATGGCTTGCTTTTCGCTTGCCGGAATTTAAAAACATGTTTCGCTCGTTGCGTTCGCCGCATTAGAAAGATATACATTGCACTGAATATATCAGTGTTTCTTCGGGAAGAAAAAGACAATTATTTGGTCGGAATCCTATTAAAGCCGAGACATAACATAACTTCTAAGAATAAGATTTTTTTTCTTCTAACAAATGCAGTCATTTTCAAATTAAGCCATCGTCACTCGCCTGGGTAGCCCCTATAAAATAAAAATAGGTTAATTATTTACGTTTAATTAATTACCTCTTAATAACGTATCACCCCCTCTGGATGTTTTAGGTACAGTAATATTGGCAAGCACCATCAACTAAACTAGACTATAAATCAGAGAAATATATTTCCATATTGCTGCCTATAAAAATAAACTTTAATAACTCAAGCTATTTAGGTTTTACAGGCAGTCAAAAAATGGTGAAAAATTGTTCAATTTGACCTTTTTCAAATTGGTTATAAAAGTTTATTTTTAATAGGTACACACACACACACACATAAAAATAAAGTACCTGATTCATTTACTGTTCAAAGTTTCTAAATAACTTAAATTATTACTAGAGATAATTTTAGAAGCTTTTAGGAACTTGTATTTCTAAATTTCAGAAGAAGAAAAAAAAAAACTTAATTCCATTTCAGAAAATGTTTCGCAATTCGCATTAGTTTACTATTGGCTATCGTCACTAACGTAGAATTTGTGTCCCTTGATAAATAGTATTAAATACCCCTTTCAATACATTCGGCGACTGTCAGAAAATAATAAATACGTATATATTTTTTTTAAATAAAGCGAATTTAGCTGTTATTTTGGTTTTTTTCTCCTTATTTTTACTTGTAAGAAGATAAAAAAAATATGAATGAGAGAGGTTTTTCAGGACAGTTCACCACCTTAAACTTCTTGAGCACAACACCAACTGTATATTATGAAACGAAAATCCAGTTCTATATATATAAACACATACATACAACTGTATATAAAATAAGTGTACCCAATAGAGACTTGCAAGACTTTCGGAAGTTGAGTAGTAAATCCTCATCACTCGCTTCATTGCAAATTGCCACATCGGTCAACAACTTTTTCCGTTACACAACCAAATATATCAAACCTTCAGACTATACACAATCATTACTACGAACAAAAATAAATGAAAAGTATTCCAAGAGAAATGTGCAGATTACAGGGTGTTTTGCATTGTGTTTGTCAGGAAAAAAAACTGTCAACTGTCTACTAAGCACAGCATGCATTCAGATTTGTTACCACAACTGTTGATCAGATAGATATGTCATTCAAACGCTGTAACTGACTAAAAAAAATATTACTTCATTGTAATCCATCTTAAACACAAACAAAAGGCGACGATTCTAACAAGGTGTCAGAAATCTCTCAAAGTAACCTCATGATGAAAGTATCTTATAACATCTTCAGAAATAACAGATAAAAGATTGTAAACACAGAAGATAAAACCAAGTTAGAAAAACAATAACAGAGAATAAAAAGCGTCTAAAATCCACTTAGAAAACTGACCACAAGGCAACTTAACTTAGAATCTCTCAAAAGAAAACCATGGCAACCAAAAAAATAAAAGAATGGTCTGCAACTAATTTAAGGCACTAAACCAACTGATTAAATTTGTTTTTTGAAAGTTTTTTCTTAAAATCTGACATGTCATCTACACAATAAAAAATTACATATTTTTTTCATTGAAAAAACAAGTAGCCTATGTTACTGAAATTAATCAAGTATAGACAAAGTCACACTCAATAGGCCTATATAATATATTAAGAGAAACAGTTGTAATAAAGTGCATTTTCTTACCCAGATGCAATGGTGCAACTCATAATGCAATGAAAATCAAAGAGAGAAAAGAGAAGAAGAAAAAAAAAAATCAAAGAACAACCTGATACAAAAACATCACAAGTTCACAACCACGAAATTGACATTGTGATACAATATATAAGAAATCAAATACAAACAACGGAAACAAAAACTTCAACAAAAAAAGCTACTTTTGTATGGTGTAAAAGGACAGGTTTGTAAGAAAAAAGGGTGAATATTTGTCAAGGTAGGAGATAAAAAAAAAAGAAATGTATCCCTTTCTCAAATAAATGTAAGTGTAGTAAGTTTGGTGTAAAATTGAATACGCAAGATGGAATTCGGTGGTGACAGAATCGAACACACATCCCACAAGAGACAGAAAGATAGAAGAAAAGAAGAAAAAAACCTTTCAGGAATCAAACAAAACTCAAAATTGAAATTGGTTTACTTGGACCAGTAAAAAGAGAAAGAAAGTAAACACATATCCATCCCTACTGCAATATCCCTTACAGTCAAATCAAAAACACATACTTGATATGTAGATATCAAAAACACTAGATAAAAAACAAATTACTGAAAATCTACACCGTCTAAAATCATTTAGCACTGTTGAGCAACAACAACAGTCAATAATAATATCAAAATAAACAACCCAATATGGGTTTTCAGCAATATATATTGAAAACGAACACGAGTGCCCTGTGGTTGTTATGTCAGAAAGTGAAATTTCAGAAATACGTGTTTGTGAAACGATCCTCAGTCTCCATTCTTAGTCACTTCATTTCGACGGAGAATTAAAATAAAGATTTCAACATAATTTATTAAATCTGGGTATTACATTGGGGGTATTCTTTACTGTTAGTAGCCGCTAGCCTCCAAGCTAAGGTTGTAAGAATTCTTATATATAGGTTCTTGAATCGAAGGAGAAAAAGCTGTGCAATCTCCAGCAATGAGACTAAGCGGTTCGTAATCAAAATATGTTCCTTACATTTTTTTTAAAAACAGTCTATTGGTTTCATATAGAAATTAATAATCAATTTTCCGAATTTTCCAAAAGACTATTCATGGGTCATTATGGGATCATGACCTTCTTGCAAAATAAAAAGTAATTTCCATTTTTTGGGGCTTTGAAATTGGCGATAAGCCTCTAAATAACGAAAAATCGATGCTGCCATTTATTTATCACTAACATGCTAATAATTTGCTATATTTGCTGATATAATCGCTAGCAAGCTAAGTGACCTATTTTGAATGTTTATTAAATTTGTAATGAGTAATTAAATTTCATTTTGATTTTTTTTAAAAAACTGTCCGTGATCCTAAATTTAATAATTATTTCTTTAACTTTCTCGAACTTTTCAGATTAATACAAAAATTCAAGACTAAAACGAAAGTTTTTTCTTCTTTCCTTCGTTTAGTTTTTTTCTTCTTTCAATTATTATACCAATTTCTTATTTGTAAAAAAAATACTTAAAACAAGAAGTGAATTGTCAAAAGTTGTATTTTTCTTTTCATAGTTCTTACCTTTTAAAGTTGCAATGAGTGAAGCTACAGTTATCACATGTCACTGGGCACAACGATATACGGTTGATAAGGAACAAGACGTCGTTGAGTGGCACACGCGAGCAACCAACGAGGTTTTGCAAAAATCAAACTCCCGTTAGTGGCAAGAGCCTAGGAAAAATTTATAGAAGGTATATTACATATATAATTATAATATACAAGCAATGGGGATGAGCATCATCATTATAATCATCTTCAGGAACCGAATGTGATCCAATTTGGAAGAAAAGAAAAGAAGAAGAACAACAACAACACATGTGTTTTTTTTTGTGAAGTAATAGCAGCAAATACTATTAGTAGTAGCGGTAGTAGTAGTAGTAGTAGTAGTATACCTACAGCTAGCTATTAAAAGTATAGAAGAGGAATTGCACAGCAAAAGCAGTTAGTTTTGTGCATTGTGAAACAAGATCTAGTAGAGAGAGGCGCATGCGTTTCAACATCCAATCCTCTTTAAACAAACCAGAAGCGACCAAATCGATTCACATACAACATAACATTTATAAATATCATAGTTTCAGTATAGGAGATCCAACATTTTAAATATATGATGGATGAATTTTGGAGGTGTTATTCGTCAGCTTAAAATTATTGAACTAATCAGCTGACAAATCTAGCGAGAGAGAGATAGAAAGGAAGATAGAGAGAAAGGGAGAAAGAGAGAGAGAGAGAGAGAGAGAGAGAGAGAGAGAGAGAGAGAGAGAGAGAGAAAACGCATCTTACATCTTGAATTTCGAATCTGTGTCGTTATAATCTCATCTCAATTATAATTTAAATGAATTTCAATCAAATTGACTGAAAAATTAAGCATAGCCATTATTTATTCATTGCATGCATATTTTTTAATAATTATGCTGCAAATAACATTAACTCAAACATGATTATTTAATTATATTCTAACAATGTTATTACTACAAATAACACAGACAATGGTTTTAACTTCATCAAATATTAATTTTTAATGGCTTGTACGAGACGAAAAGAATAGAAAAACTAACAAATATTACTCCTAAAACAAATTACCGACAACATCGATAATTTAGCAGAGCAAGCAAGGATGTTTAGGTTGTAAAAAAAACCATACGTTTTATTGTCACTAAATATTTCGTTAAAAACGGCAAAATAGGTTTCAAATTTCATGAAAATTTTTCGTTTTTAGTCCCATGGTTGAAAAAAGTAGCTAAAGATTTTTATAATATGATAAATCCCATTTCCTAACATTCAAATACGCTTAAATATATAATAACTAGTGGGGTAACCCGTCATAAATGACGGGAGCCAAATTCACAGGCAATTGTGCCCAGCATTAGAATTTCTTTTCCTCCACCCTTTTGTGACGACAGACCAAGTAACAAACCCAATTAGAAATTGATGACGTTCATAAAAGGGCAGAGCAAAAGAAATTCTAATGCTGGGCACAATTGCCTGTGATAAATTCTAGTTTAATTTTGCTACTATTATCCCCTCCACTTTTTTATATTTGAAAGAGAAAATTAGTTTTTCATTTTCGCTGGTGTGCGCACGCGCGTCGTTTGTTCCTTTTTTACTCCTTTCATTTCAATTTCAGTCACCCCATCCCACATTTTCCCCATCCACGTTTCTCTATCTCCCCCTCTACACTTTCCAACCTTTCCCCCCTCTCCAATTTAATATCATGGGGTTCTTGGATGGGAAGAGTGCAACATATAGTTGACCTTGAGAAAAAAAGCGGTTCATTTATTCATTTAAATTTATATAAATTCCGACGTGCTTCAAGGTTTGTACAGCGGTAAACACACATACACAGACCTGGCTTAATATATAATAAAATGATGATGATGATGATGATGATTGTTCTGCCATCACTCAAAAAAATAGAACGTTAATTTCATTTAGCACATTTTTTTATCCAAAAAACAAACCTTATTTTTTTTAAAAAAAAAAGGTAAAATTGTAACATTGTTTTTTTTTTTTGTGCCGTTTCTTTGGAAAAACCAACCAAACAAACAATTGAAATACTATTTAAAACCAGTGAATATGTTACAAAATATTTAATTATGTTGCAACGTCTAACATAAAGTCTTAAGTCTAAGGTCTAAGTCTTAACATAAGGAAATCAGTATGTTGCTGTATGTTACATAAAATTTTGCATACTACCTGGAAATGGAAGGAAACATGCAGAAAACAAATCTGAGATACATTAGCTAGGCCCTATACTTTATATTTATCTAAGAATGCTTGCTCTAATAGTCAGTTATTCCATAAAATTACTAGACAACGTGTAAAACAATTAATTTGTTAGTTTTGCAATTGGTAGTTTTCAGGCAATGTGCAGAATTTCTATATCACTTATTACCAGAGAAGAAGAAATATATTCTGTACAATCAATACGCCATATGTATTACCATTAAATAGATAGTAAATTAATTCTTTTTATGCAATGTGCAGAATTCCCATAAAAACAAATCAATCTAGATAATCTTAAGTTTCAATATAGATTATCTTGTTTTAGTGATTATTAGCAGACTGTAGGTGTGCTGGATTATTGCAGGTGTACTGATGAGTTGAACTGAATTGAACAATTGCGCAGATTTGCTCTCAAACTTGTGGTTAAACACCATTTGTCTAGTGAAATAAAGCACAATGACTGATTTCCAACTTTGACAGTAACATAAAAACAGCAGCAGCAGCAGCATCAATTGCAGAAGCCCCTTTGATGGGCAAAAAAAAATGCGTCAGTCGTCAAATTAATTGAGGTATAGAGCAAAAGATTGGATTGCATATGCTAATTAAGTGGGCCAAATGGAATACATAATATTCGGTAGATTACAGTGAAAAAGCAGTTGCAGGAGGAACAGAACAGATGCACATATTATATACAATGAAAGCAAGCACACGAGAAGACCCAGAAAACAAATGAATACCATGAGAGTAATTTACGCATTATCGAGTGAACTTAATATAAACGGCATTAAATTGAAGTTAACCATGCAAAAGAGAAGAGGGCAAAAGTCACACAATAAACCGCGCGATTCATGAGTTAGTTTCATCCAGTGCACTTACTCCACGTACACTGCACACTCACAAAGTGTGCATACACATGTTATGTGTGTTTACATCGCAACTCTCACTCTATCTCACACACACACACACACACGCACACTTCACTGAATATATAGGGTTTTTTTATTATGAAATATGAATTCTAATATATTCATTTCGGAAATAAAACATCCTCTATCCCGCTGTTCGCAAGCATGAGGGCATGTTAAATTTAAATGCAAAACATATATGTATAAATAACGCCTATAAACCAGTAAACATCTTTATGAGATCTTAAAACATATTCAATTTCACCAAATTTGGTGGAATAGAAATCTTACGAGAAAATAAATCTAATAAAGCAAATATTTCTTATTATAATTTACTTTTAAAGTGTATACTACATAGTTACTGTTCTCACAAAAACTGAATTGAAAACTTGAGTAATCTAAACATGTTAAGCTTTCTTACCTCATCGAAATTGTCGTCCCAATCAGATTTCGTGACTACATAAGTAACACATTCATTCATGTATTCTTCAAGACGACTGAAATACAACAAAAATAAATATCAAATTAGAATTATGATAGTTTATTATAAATACATTTGCAAGTAATTAACAAAAAAAAAATTTCATGATGAAAAATAGCAAACGTGTGTTAACAAACTTTGATTTTGTTCGTAAATCTCAATTAGAACCGAAAATCATTTATGTTCACTTTTTATATGTATACAATTTCTATCGGGCTAACTGAAATAACCTAAGCTAAGAAAATAAATTGTTGCACAGGTAAAAATGAGATTGCTGAGTGTGACAAAATGCTTTCAAAGCTTCGTTGGGACTGAAAGGAGGGCTGATTTTAATCTAAACATTTTGAAGCGGGTGATATAAGGCTCCTATCCTTAACCAACTTCAAGTAAAATGTGCAAGTTTCATTATATTTGGAAATGGGCGACCAGCTAACATAATTAGAGATTTTTACACGAACAGATTCATATTAAAAGTAGTCCTACTAGTTAATGTATTTATTCCTAGGATGGTAAGAAAATGAGACTTGTTACACAGCACTACTTATTCCGATAGAATTTTCGATATATTTTTCGATTATTTTTAATTTTTTTGTGAGAGAGAACCCATATGCATTAGATGTGGAGCCTGCATCGGACAGATATCGACACTTCTATCAAGATAAGTAGTGCTGTGTAATAAGCCTCAATGGAACTCTCTTGCAGATGATTTTATGCATGAGAATAAACTTTTATTAAAAAATTCTTAACTTTTTGACAATGCACTAGTTCAGCTACAGCTTGCAATTGGACTTTTGTGCCTCTGCCACAGGCCTTCTCCGATGCTTACAGAGTTACTTATCAAATTAACATTAAAATATGAGGACATGCGTTTCACACATGACTGTGATGCAATTCCAATTTATATTAAGGCCATTTATTTCAAGAAACTTTTAATGTTTATAAAAGTAATTTGCAGAAAATAAACCTATAATTAGTTTGTGCTTCTTCGATTTTATTACTAACTACTTTCAAACACAAACACCACTGCATAAAACCATTATAAGAAAAAAACACAAGAGCATTTACAGTACAAAAAAAACTTCAGATTCGAATCAAATGTTGGTATCAAATGTTGGTGTCAAAGGAAAATTGGAGACATTCATTTTCATCTACGCCCTGACAATCCTCCTAATAAACAATCTTCCAGAATGTGTAGTGTAAGTTCCTTCCATTCTATCTCTATCTTCTCTGTCTCTAGTAGTCTACTAGTCTATCTAGTATCTTTAATCACCTTGTGTTCGAACCAAACACAATTAGCCTTCTAAAGCATTAAAAGAAGGCACACACACAAGTATATCTCTGAATTAAGAATTCAATTAGAGAAAGCCATAACAAGAATACAAGCGTATATACAGTATATATAGCACAAGAAAAGCACGAACAGCAGCTGTGTATATGTGACATATGTGTGTGCGTGTGAATCACATTTGACGACACAAACCCTCGGTATATACAATATAACATACGAGACCCAGTAGACTCTCAGTCTCAAAGTCACCCTCCACTTTTGTATCATCAGTCTTACACAAAGAGAGAGAGAGAGAGAGAGAGAGAGAGAGAGAGAGAGAGACTACAGATAAGTGTGTATGTATACCACCAAAAGACAACTCATGAATCTCACTTTTCCATTTCTCATTCACTTTTTTTTCCTTTTTTTTTTTGGTTTCTCTCCCAGAACCTTTTATCTGTGCCAACATCATTAAATAAGAATATCTATTCTTTTTTTTTAAGTCGAACAATTGCTTGTTCAATTTCGGCGTCAACCAAAGAAGAACTTCAAGAAAACAAATAAATTTTAATAAGCTCAGAATAGACAACTTGAACTTGCCACTGTCATATTTCAGGTGGTGTACTTTTGTAAGTAAATCTTCTAAGGCCACAGTGGATGGTTTCGAAACATATCTTGGTCACGGCACAGTATTTTTGTTGCCATGAGAAATCGCGGCACACTTAGCAAAACTCACGGCGCGCTAGTATGCAACAGTACACCCTTTGAAAGCAATTGGTTTTAATGCGTATTTGTAATAAGAAAGGTTTGTTTATTTTAAATTTTTCAATAGTTCAAATTTAATTGTTAAATAATAAATTCTACTAACACATTCAATATGGCGGCACACTTAGCAAAATCTCATGATACACCCTTTGGGAATCACCATTCTAAGGCCTGGATCCTATGTGTGTAAAAACAATCATAAAATTGAAATAAATGTTTAACTAAAAAGTCGAAATAGAATTTCAGTTATATTTCTGTAATCCTTCGCATTCAAAGGTTGTCACACTTATATCGTCCTACAGTTCCAAAACATTTTTAGTACATATAATCTTGAGAAAAATAATAGGAGTAGGAGTCATTAAGAATAATACGTCTAATACCTTCCTATTAGCTGATAATATGTAATTACGCATGGCAACAAGAATCCATTTCACCGTTTTTTCCGTCTACTTTCAGCAAAAGAAATAAGAATGAAAATTATTCAAATTAGATAAATTCCTTTTTCAGTCGAGTTTATTCTGCATGTGTGGCCTGACAATAACAATACAATTTTTTCTTTCAAAAAAAAAAAATTCAAAGTTTGTTATAAACCAGAACATCAAGTGATTATGCTAAAAGTATTTTCGTGACGACATTCAAAATATAACCTAATTATGACAAAAAAATAAAAAAGATATATAATTTACTCATTTCATGCATATTTGCCATAAAAAGTTTATTTTAAAAGATACTGTCGTGAAATTAGGTTTAACTCGATTCACTTAATATTCTATTTTCTAGCAAAGTTTAAAGTTTCTTAATAAAAGTTTGTCCTTAGCTTCTTCTGAACACAAAATTCTTATTCAGCAGCAAGTTTTACATAACAAGTATAACCTCTTTAACTTGACATATAAAATATTAAATGTAAAAGTAGTAGTATGGACTGTTGTCAGTGGAATAAAGAAGAACCCCCCCCCCCCCCCCCCCCAAAAAAAATATCTTTTTTGTTGCAATGCTAATAATCGTTATCGTTCACCGTGTATACAAAATGACTATTAGGGTCCTTACCATTTTGATGACATCAACCAATTAAATAGCTCAATTTCGGAGCAAAGATGTAATAGAATCTCACTCACTCTTTCTCTTTCTCACTACAATTCACTTTTCGACTATATTGTATACCATATGGCACAAACATCCCATTCATTAAAAAAGATTGCAAAGAAGACAGATTCATAGGCTCATAAAATCTTCCCCATTTTCCTTCAATAAGTATAACAAGTTTAGATTAGCCAATCAACTATGAAACATTTTACTCAGTAGGGTGAGTACGTGGTTGTATGATAACCACCAGTACCTCTACCAAAACCTCCTTTTTCTTCTCATTCTCTCCTTCACATAAATCCTTTTACATCTTTTTCGTTTTTCATGATCATTGCAAAGTACCCATTTTATTATGAATGAAGAGAAACAGTAAAAAAAAGATATTAAATTTAAATATGTTTAAAACAATTTCAATAAAAAAGTTACTCTGAAAACCAAAATGAGAAATGAAAGAAATGAAAGCAAAAGAAGAAATCAATGAAATTGATGAATATATTAAATGAAGTGTCCATATACAAAGTATAGAAGACTCAATTTGTGCTAAGTGACACACTTAAGAAAAAGATGAAGATGACACTCAAAAAACACATCAAGTGTATTTTCTCTATCTCACTCTAATATTTACAAACTTGTGCCTTTTAGATATAATAAAAACAAGAAATCTAAAAGTGTTGTTACAGCTAGGCTCGTCTAACATATGCAATGACATTTTCATACCAACATTTAAAGAATGAAAGAATTTCTTGTTAAACAAATTGGTAATAGGTATTTTTGTATAGAGTTTGTATGTCCAACAACTTCAAAGAGACTAAATAATTGAAAATTAAGATTCTATTATTGTGGTTACAATATGACATGAAAAAGCAATTATGTCTTGTTTGTCACAAATCTCATTTTGAGCAACAATTTTACAACTAATTTGGATTTGTCACTACATAACTTTAATAAAGAATACCCGAAACAAGTTCAAGTGATTTTGAGGAAAAATATAACTGTACCTTGCTTATTTAGCGCCACCCTAATAACCTAGATAAATAAAGTCATATTGCGAAAGTAAATTTACAATACTGTCTTTCAAATTAAATATATTTTTTTTTGCAGTTTGAAAGAAACCAAATTTCACATTTTTCAGGGATTTTCAAACTTTTTTTCAAACTCTTAATTCTTTTCTTTTTTTCCAGCAGCAACACTAATTAGTAATTGAAAGCGTCTTAGAAACTAGAACAGTTGTTGAATCACTTCATCATAATTTCAAGTTGTTATCTTTCAAAATAAACTTTTAATAGACAAAAAATAAAAAATATATATCGTCTAGCTACCCTTCTAGTTTCTAAAACACTTTCACTTTATTTTTTATTTAGCTCCTTAAAAGACCTCGATGGGAGTTTACACTTAAAAAAAAACAGCATAAATAAATCGTTTATCTTGAAAAATATCGTCACAGAATTACTTTTTTTTAAGTTTTCTTTATTCTTTTAGTTTCTAACAAAATCCTGAATTCTCTGTGCTCTGGATACAAATAACATGAAAGACTTTCTGAAAATCATGAATTATGTAGCTCATTAAGACTTCCTCTACGAGCATACACATCACAACCTTACTGAATCAAAACAAGGTTAATACAATTAACCGGTGTTATATGGTAAACTAGGTTTCTGTATTATGGAAATATTTGAGTTTGGGGAATACTTAATGCCGTTTTCAAACTCAAAACATCTGCTGTCTTAACTAAAAATTCATTGAATGAGCAAATTAATGGTCAGTTAGAAACCTCAATGAAGCAATTATGTTAGCATTAAACGATCTATTTGAACAAATAAGCAAACATAGGTTAGTTGGTATGCAGCACACAGTAGATGTAATGGTATTTTTGCGTGCTTATTGTCCAAAAATGTAATCAAGAAACTACATTTTAAATAGCCCACAACCTAGTCTCATCGTTGACTTTGAAAACAATTCTTGCAGTAGACAATTGCTTAAAACTAGTTTAAGTGCGTAACAATTTACCACTTGAAAGCGTTAAAATAAACTATAAAACTACAACGGCGAGAAATTGAAATTCTTCATAGTTTTGTTGTTGGTGTTTTTAGATGGAAACCAACCACAAAATAAGCTACTAAATAACAAAACCTACAACAAAGCTCAGCTGCTAGCAGTGATCACCTACATTCAGGGATAACCTTGATTATGGCGTAACCAAGATAATATATTTTTAAATAAAACACGAGTAATGAGCAAACACATCAACTCTCGAAATGTAAAAGAAACAAACCTTTTTTAAGACAAATTAGGCTGTATATCATGATTTAGATATGAACTATTTAAAGGAAAAGTGGTCTAAGTCGATTTTATCACGTCCAGAGATAATAAAAAGTTTCGTTATGACCTGACACCGGTTTGTGTATTAAATTATGTGGGAATATTCGTGTTCTCCTAGAGTGATCAAGGAAGGGAGTTGCGCCTTCCCTACCATTGCTTTTAATAGGCACACATAACAAATGGACTTCGCTATAATTCACATTTTTGAAAAAAAAATGACATCACCTTTGCCTTTTAAAGAGCACATAAAAACTTTATTAAAATATATTTATATATATTTATAAAATATATTTTATTAAAATATTTAAACTTTATTTCTAACTAGAAGAGCAACCCCAATCTAGAAAAGTATTTTTTTAAGATATCTTTAAAAATAAAACTTCCATTTGGCATTTTTGTTCTTTACGTTTTGAACAATATTCGCCATAAAAAAAATACTAAATTTCATCTTTTTTTTAGTAAATTGGGCCAAAAAAGATATATTTTTAAAAATATAGACACGAAAACATCTACTGTATATACAGAATTCCTTTACTTTTCTAGTTTCAAATAAACTTGGAATTTCTTTTAAAACAGTCAAGGGCCTCGATTCCTCTGCATCTTATTACATATCTTAAATAAAACCCACGTCTTCAGTTTTGCTTCAGTAATTAACCACTGTGAGAACAAACAGAATGTACAATGTACTGAAACGTCAAAAGTATAAGACAAAGAAGTGAGAAACAAAAAAAAATAAATGATGTAGTTCATAAAACATCTGGAAACAAAAGAAAAGGTCAGTCATTCTTTCACATCTACTCTCTCTCTCTCTTTCTCGCTCTCTCTCTCTCTCTCTCTCTCTCTCTCTCTCTCTCTCTCTCTCTCTCTCTCGCGCTCTCTCTCTCTACCTTCACAATAAAAAACCTTCACTCATAGCCAAGATTACAGAAGAAAAAGAAGACAATTGTTAATTCATCACGGGTAATCTCAAATTGTAAGAACGGAACAGAAACGAGAAAAAGAAAGACCAAAAAAAAAACCCGAATATTTCATACGTTAAGTACACACTAAGGACGACCTAACCTCTTGTGTGTATGTTCGGTCAACTTTAAATAAAAAGCCTAGACAACAAGAGGAGTGGAGAGAGAAAAAAAGCAAAAACCGAAATAAACTGACAATAACTTGCACAACAAGCACCCTTCAAATATATAACATTATCAACATTTTTTCCCATATCTCACTTAAGCACACAATCTTTTTTTTCTTCTTCTTCTTTCTTACTACTGATAAAATCAATCAATCACATTGCTTCAATTCGGATGCTGCTGGTGTTATTGTGATGCCAATTCTCATTAACCCAAGAGGAATAATAACTATTAGAAACTATTGTCTAACGAATTTTTATCTTCATTGAAAATCACTTCACATACCAGCCAACATCCCATCCTCCACCAAGCTAGCGCTATTTAATATTGAACATTGGCAAACCAAAGAATCCAAATGATTTCAAACACAACAATTAAAAGTGGTTTTAAAGTGTAAACACCCTCTTCAAACTTAAATTATTCTATTTTTTTTTTCAAGAGGAAAAATTAAGAGAAACTTTAAGTGTTTTAGAAACTAGAAGGACAGCTCAATCACTTAAAAGTAATTTCATATTCATACATTTTCAAGTAAACTTTTCATGTCATTGTTTTAAACATTACCAAACTTTAAGCAGTCAACATTTTTTAATTTTTTTTTTATGTAAACTTTATTATTTTGAGAAGTTATATCGTCATGAAAATACCATAACGTGACTCAGCTACCGTTCTAATTTCTAATACATTTTCAATTTCTCTTTAATGTTGCTCCTGAAGCACATTTTGCGCTTCAAGAGCAACATTAAACAAGAGTTTGAAAATCAGCTGTTCATAAAACACCTTAAGGAAAGAATACATCAGACTTTATGCACACATACACATTCTGAAATATAATATCTATGCAATGGTAAGGTATGAGAGGTCTGAGGTTCAGATAGTACCTCTGGTTGTAAACTCCCAAGGGTAAATAAGTAGTAGTATAGCTTTACAAGATGAATTCTTTTTTTTTTAAAGTTAAACACCCAAAAGGTAAACTAACATCCACGGTTTAATATTTATTTACTCTAAAAGCATAGCACTCTCCACCATATGTATTTCAATTACACAAATACACGCATACGCACAAAGACGAATTAAAATATACATACATAATTATATGTATGTATTTTTTTGCTAATTAACCACTAATAATATGATTATATTTTTCATCTAGAATGCAGTTTATGCTAAATTTTCAACAGTGACATACATTCTAGGCTCGAGTTCAAGATAAATTTTTATTTTTCGGCATAAATGATTACTCAATTCTTGAAGCGTGACAAAACGAATTATTATTTGCCAAATTTGTAATACACACTTGTATACACAGATACATGTAGATAGCAAATTTTGCAAGACTTTTTAAAAAAACTAGGTTAAATAAAAGTTGAGCTAAAGAATAAAGAACAAGAAGAAGAAGAAAAAGAAGACGAAAAAAATCGTTTCTAATTTGCAACGCTATTGTCATTTTTGTAAGCATCTAATTGCAAATATAATTTGCATATTGAACCTAAGATTGCATCTAGCTTTTTTATTCTCAGTTTCAAGCAATTAGCATTCAACATTATCGAGTGTCTACGATATCAAAATTCAAAAGACGACGCTAATTGCTTGAAAGTCTTGTGAAGTTTGAAAACAACTTTTGCATGCATGCCCATTAGTTTTGTCCATTATTACATACATATAGTATATACAAACAAATCAATAGAAATATCTCACAATTGTCTGTCATTTCTTAACAAATAAATTAGAAGATGATTGATTGATTTGTTTTGAAAATGCATCCATCTTTCATGCTCTTATTTGCGATGCCACATACACAATTGCACAGTATTTTTTTTTCCAGAACTAATTCCAAATTTTTCCTTTTTGTATATTTAAATAGCTTCATAGAATATTAATTTTTGTTTGTCAACAAGTGACTTTTTTCAAATTTTACTAAAGTGTGACTAATTCGTAACGCCAACTTCCGTTATAGGGTTGCCACCAATTTTCATTTCAGAAATTCCTTGACTTTACCAGGTTGAGTGGCCACTCCTTTTTTTCCATTTGTACGAATTTTAAAAATTCTTAAATCTTTTTCCATTTTAAGCTTTTTTGAGACGATTTTTGGCCGTTTTTAATCACCAATTGACATTTTCGAAAATAAATTCCCTAACTTTCCCATCTTTTAACATATGTTTTGCTAAATTCCATGGCTTTTCCTAACCCTTTCGAAAATTTTCTAATTCCCAGATTGAGTGGCAACACTGCTGTTAATAACTCCATATAACTTCATTAATTTCTCAAATAGAAATTAGAAGTTGAACAAAAACATCTAGAATTTAAAAAAAAACTACTTCAACTGAAATATATATAGAAATATATATAGAATTAAATTAGAAACTGTTAATTAACACTTAGGTATACATATACGAACTCGTATATATATACAGTATAATTATGTATTGTGGAGGTGATAGTATAGAATCTATCTCATGGCATCCTCATCATTATCATCCAAATAACTAACATGTTGCGCTCCATCTCGCAAAAATCCCACTGGAATCCATGTCGCATAACAACAATAACAGTCTCGTCTCAGTGAATTCTAATTCCAAACAGCTCACGTCTAGATTTAACCTCATCACTGTCCCCTCTCGTTTCACCCATTCCTTTTCTCTCCACCCCTTTTTTATCTCAAAAAGTAGAGTAGACAAACAAAAAAAAAATTGCCAAAAAAAAAAAAAAAAGATCGACATGATCATGATGGTTAATGAATGTTCGTTCACTCTTATTGTGAAACAATTTTTCTTTGGAGTCCCTCCAGTGGGACACCTAGATTCAAGTAGGCGAACGCGGATCACAGACGAAAGATTGTTTGTTCCAATATAAATTGTATTTTGTTGCCTCGAGGAAGTGCGAGGATTGGAAAAGGTGATGGAGGTATTGCCTCCAATTATAAAGTATCATGCACACAATGGGCATCATATCCATTGTAAAAAAAAAAGAAGTGGAAATTTTACAGGGTCTTTCTAAAAGAACATTGTACACTGATTTGGTTATAATTGTTAAAATACGTTCGAACTACCGGGCGTGTGTGTCAAGCATGGAGAGTTTACTTTGTGAAACTTTAAACATTTTTTTAGTAATTATTACCTCATCACTTATCATCAGTCGCGTTATTTTTGAAAGAACAACGTGTTCATCTGTGAACATCTGTTTGATGAACAGCAGATTTTTGAACTCCTTTTAATTCTGCATTTCAGAAGAGCAACACAAAAGAAAAATTGAAAGTGTGTTAAAAACTAGAAAAGTAGTTCAATTACTTAATGGTATTTATTTTAATGTTGATATCTTTCAAAATAAACATTTTATGCATACAAATTAATAAACTTATTTTAAAAGATATCAACATGAAAATAGTTCGAAGGGCGTTTACACTTTAAAACCCTTGTGACAAAAATAAGCCAAATAACTTCTAATACATATTCAATATTCAGTATTCAACGTACAGAAACCACCACAAATATGTATTACCATAACAAAAGTACAGTTCTGATTGTAAATGATAATATACCCTAAAACCAACATTTGAAATTATGACTGTTAGAAACTAGAAATCTTCAAATGTTATTCATGAGGGTGTGTAACATTTGCCCTACAGACAAGTTGCCTTATAGCCATTTTCCCTAAAGGTATATTTGCCCTAAAAACACTTGCCCTAAAAGAACATTTGTCCTAAAACCATTTACCCTAAAGGGATATTTTCCCTAAAACCACTTGCCCTAAAGAGTCATTTTCCCTAGTCAGCAGTCTAAATATATGTTATTTGGTGTAATTTGCACGCCTGTTACAGGCAGAACCTATTTAACATACTCCACCAAAAGATACAAAACCATATGAAGAGAAAAAAAATACAAAAATTAAAAAAATGTGGGTGTCTTTTTTGAGCATAGGGCATTTAAGGGCAATTGGCATTAAGACAAATGGCTTTAGGGGATGTGTTTTCAGGGCAAATGTCTATATCCCATTCTATAACTGACAGAGTTAACTCTTAGATATCAATCTGAAAATACCTTTTGCACATTTATTATTCGAGTTTATAACACATTTTTAAAGTTACTAAGAAAAATTGGTGAAAAAACGTTCTAATATAATCAAAAATTGCTGCAAATCAATTCATGAATGTATTTAAGCAACACATTCATTCATACATGTACGTGCTCGTACGTGTTCAGAAATTATAAATTTCAAAATATAGGGACTACTAGTACTGTATTGTCTTTTTTAAAAGACTCTGTACTTTTAGGCGGCAACAGTGAGAGAAGTAGGCCTACGTATATTGTCACTGAACGACACCAAAGTAATTTTAACAAGTGAAATTGGTGATATGGCACAAGGGTGCAATGTTATCAACGATACAACCTGCAATAAATACCCTAGCAAACTTCTATTAAAAAAACTAGAAACACGTCTTTTTTTGGTTCAGTACCTGGATAATCCAAATCAGTTATTTTTTTTACAGAATTCACACCAACTACTACTTGTATTTGTGTGTGTATCTAACTTATTTGTTTTGTTACCGAAGAAGAAGAAGAAAAAAAATCAGTACACATGAAGGATATCGATCGAAGGTTTCTAATGAAAAATTTCCCTGAATCTAATTGGATGTGAATATTAACAAAACCACTGTTAGATCAAATCGAGTCATCCAACGACCCACATATAACAAGAGTAAAAGCGAAACAAGAGTTTTAAACCAAGAAACCATATAATCGGATTAAAATAATAAGCAGCCATCTCATCTTTTGTGTTACATGCGTGGACCTCGCTCATTATAAATATTTCCCTCTAAAACACTTACTACGGTAGTTTCCTTTTTGCCAAATGTACTACTACTACTACTAATAATAATACACGACGTGGATGAGAAAACGTATAAAACAAGTGTTCAACCCCTTACTAATCAAATAACTTACACCTCAATTTTTAAAAAAAAAAAACGATGCCAAGGTCAAAATGTGGATCAAAACTACTGACATGAATAACAAACACTTATACCTTTGTTTTTCACTATTAAAGTTAACTAATTATGTATGCAATATCATGGTTATTGGAGCTTCGCTTATGGAGACTCTGGTTCAAAGGCTAAATAAATGCATCAAAAAGATGGTGCTACTGATACTTAGAGCTAAAGTCATTCCAGTTATGAACACGTTTCGTTTATCTTGCAACGTTTGTTCTAGTACATGTATAATACACTACATGCTAATGAATTTATGCACTGTTTACAGTCATGGGTGTAGCTAGGTTTTTGTTGCCACCAAAAGCAAAACTCTTGGGCGCACCCCCCACCCCCAAACAAAATGTTTTTTTGCAATAGTAAATCATAAGAAAACAAGTGTTAATTGCAAATTGTGTAGTTTGTTATTATGAATTAAAGTTTGTAATAAATTAACAAATTGTAAAGTGTTAATATGAATTGTAAACTTTGAAGTATATGTCCATTTGTAAACACTCAATTATGGATAAATTACGCCTGTTGAGGCTCCACCAGTTCCGAATGCAGCTAATTGCGTTGTGTCAACACAGTTAACTACATTATTTGCAGGTTTAACCTGAAATTAAATAACCCTAGTATGTTTCTAGCAGTCAACATTGATTAACTTCTTAATCGCAGTTACAAAAAATATGGCAGTGGAAACGCGATATTACGAGAAAAAATTCGAAACTCCTCAGAATTTCCTTGGCAAATGATACTAAAAGTCTCTTGAAGAATATTTACCCATACAACACACATATCGTCTTACCCGTTAAATGCTGTGATGTAGCGGACTAGTTGACGCCGTTCGTCGTCTTTAAATTCCCCATAGAGAAAGAACACAAAACCACCAAAAAAATCTGGAAGTGTAGGCATCGGAAGCTCTGAAGTCTCATCTTCATCATCATCATCAACATCGTCATTAGCATAATCTCCATCACCGACAGTATTCACCTTCATTACCCTAGACAAAGAAAAGAAAAATTCAAAAGAAAAATAAAAGACCTAAAGAAGAAGCAAAAAAAACATGCGCACAAACACAATGAGCCCACGACGATCGAAAAGAACCTCTTAATGCTTTCAAACAAACAAACAAAAGCTTCAGTGTGTTTTTTAAGCATAACAAACACGAAACCGATAACCTGTTAACTGTCGAAAGAAAACCATTAAAATGGCTCTTCAACTAACAGAATTGATGAACAATTATTATTTCTATAGCCAAATAATCTTTTCTTTACTTGTTTCAAATAATTACATTCCCTATGACTGTCATTTATCATTTTTTTTAATCAAAATAAAGAAAGTAATGCTTAAAATTGGTAAATAAGTTATCACCTTATCATTTGAAATTAAAGAACTGAAATTTTTGTGATAAATTAAAAATATAACTGGGTATGCGCTTTTAAAACTTACTACAGTATGTATGAGGTACCAATCATGTCAAAGATATAGCAAGTTTTTTTTATGTAGTTCAATTTTTGATAAATAATTGAAATTTTGGCATGAAATCGTCTCACATGCTTACAAACTGAACACATCCAAATGTAAAATTTTAATTCCGACAAAAGGCAGACGTAAGCGTACGTAGAATTGAATAAAAGCTAAACTAGATAAACAAAACTTACCGGAACAATCAATAAAACAAACTGAATAAGCGCTAATCTAAATAGTGATGGAAAATGAAAACTAATTCAAGATCAAAATCACATTTTTTTTGCAATTTTGTATAATACAGCAAGCCACAAATACAAAATGCGTCGCATTTTTGCAATTTTACAATTACATGTACTAGTTTAGTTTAAGCACAAATAGGCAATTTTAAAATTGTTTTGACACAATTATTATCGTTTGTTTAGTCTATTCAAAAAGCTTTATAGAAGGTGCTTAAAGCCTCGTTCAAGCAGCTCCCATATAACTTAATGCACAATAAGAATGGTTAAATGACACCATTTAAAACAATAAAAGTTACATTAGGATTACAGAACAGGCTCGCGAATATTTGCATAAGCCTGTCTACAGGTGGCACAAAATTGCAAAAGGTCAAATTCCACAGCAACACATCGGCAAAGGTCAACTAGTGAAATTAACTGTAGATCTTCTGTAAATAGTCTACATCAGACTATTAGATTTCGATTTTAATGTTTTTTAATTTCAAAAATTATTCTGCAAGCAGCAGAAGGTCAATGGCAGAGGAAAAAAAGTTGAATTATAGTATTTGAAATGCGTTGTCAAAACCTCAAAATACTAGTAGGGTAGCCCGTCCTAGGACGATAAAATTTACAAAAAAATCATTTGTAAGTTTCTTTTTATGATGAAAATTTTTTTCCATCGCTTGATCACACGGGTTACTTTTTAAAGAGACCATTACTTCTAGAAATTTCTTGTCAAAATATCATCAAGATATACCTAATGATTGCCAAAAATTTTAAAATTAAAAATAATTCATTAAAATCATAAAAAAATTAAAAATTAAGTGACTTTTATGAGTCACCAAACAACGCCATTTTAAATTTATAAAAACAAAAGTCAACCCCTCAATTAAGTGGCAAATCATATTTCCATAATTCCTTAATTAAATACATGTGTTTCTTTATTCATATTCAACTCAATGCATTCTTCCAATCAACTTGAGAGAGTATGGCATTTTTGCCCTAAAACCATTTGATAAATCTTTAAGAGCCCGTGTCCTAGGAAAGTTTATGTTTAACTTAAAATAAACATTTGTACCTTTCTTCTTAAATTTAAGTTAATAATAAGGGATCCACTGCTAGTTATATATGTAATATCCCAGGTCTGTGTATGTGTGTGTGTGTGTGTGTGTGTGTGTGGAGTAACAAAAACCATTGAAGCACGTCGGAATTTATATAAATTTGAATAAATGAACCGTTTTTTTTCTCAAGGTCAACTATATGTTGAACTCTTCCTTTGGAAAGTGTAGAGGGGGAGAGAGAAAAGTGGGAGGGGTGAGGGGAAAAGTTTGGAAAGTGTAGAAGGGGAGAGAGAAAAGTGGGAGGGGGAGCGGGGAAAAGGTTGGAAAGTGTAGAAGGGGAGAGAGAGAAAAGTGGGAGGAAGTGAGGGGAAAAGGTTGGAAAGTGTAGAAGGGAAGAGAGAGAGAGAGAGAAAAGTGGGAGGGAGTGACTGAAATTGAAATGAAAGGAGTAAAAAAAAGGAAAAAACGACGCACATGCGCACAATTGCCTGTGAATTTTGCTCCCGTCATTTATGACGGGCTACCCCACTAGTTTTTAAATAAACATTGAATGATAGAAGCAGGATTCGAACTACCAACTGCACAGTGGGTATACAGAGATGCTACCACATGGGCTATTCAGACAATCGTCAATCTTAGAATTATTACATAATAGTAAATGTTAGAAAGCTTTGACCGGTACAGTACAGGAAGGAACAAATTTACAAACAAGGAAAACTAAACAAAAAAAATGTCTAAATATAAAAAAGTCTAAAAAGTAAGAAAAAAACAAGATCTAATCCCCTCTTGTGTTGTTGTGTTGTTTGTGTCTCAGACTCTCAGCCCAATGTAATGTTGGTCATGGGTTCAATCCCCGTGCAGTGTGAATTATATTTTCAAATATTTCAGAAGGTGGCATTGAACAAACAAACTAATTCTGAAGCGAGTAATAATAAACCCAATAACACAATTGCAACGTGCTCTGGTGCAGCATTGTCCGTAAATGTATGCAGTATGCAGCCAATTGAAGTTTCTCATATGGACTAAATTTAAAAAAATACCGTAGATATTGTACATATATTGTGCTTACTGTAGATATTGCTTTCTCAGAAAAAAAGTTCAATTAAACAAATTGGTAATTTAAAATGCATCTGAAATAATTAAATTCTAGCTGCAAGCAACGTGTATGAAAAGAGTGAAAAACTGCGATAAATGTATACATGGGAAAATGAAGAAAAAAAAAAGAGCACAGTTTTTCACTCACCCTTTTTTACCTATTTTCCAACTGAAATGATAAAAGTAGCAAATTGAAAGATAAAAGAGAAAACAGACTACATTACGGAGTTCACTGTTACCAACCACCACCCTACACAACTATTATCCTTGAAACGAAAAAAACCAGACCGCTTAATTAAGATAATAACTACGTTTAAATTAAGTTAAACTTAAAAAAAATTTAGAAATAAAGCTAGAAATTGGATCTGAATCTGACAGAAAGAACCAAAACTAAATGGGATGAAAAAAAGGATCAATAATTTAAAAAAAACATAAGACATTTCAGCCAATTTCGCAGAATGATAAAAGCTTACAAAAATTTAAGAAAAAAAATTCTGACAAGTATACAAAAAAAAAGAAATAAAAAAACTGGGAAATGTTTCAACAAACAAACAAAAAAGAGAGGAATTTTGAGATGAAAGCAGATTTCGACCAGTTACTTTACACACAGATCCACTTAAGACACAAAAGCAAACAATAAAAAAGAAAAGATAAAAAAGGTATCTCTTTTAAGATGGAAGAAAGAAAACACAAAAGCATTCTCCTTCTTTCTTTCTATCTCTTTAGCCCCTATCTCTCTATCCCCCTCTCTATCCGTTTTCTATATCTTTTTTTCTTCTCTTTTCCTAGTTCCTTTATTCTTACTACTGTATATAGTAAAATCTGGATGAGATGAGATTATCCCGCGATTTGCAACATTCGGTAAACACGTCAATCATTTGTGACAATGTAGTTTTTTGTATACTTTAGAAGGTGTTTTGTTACAAAGGATAAATCACTTCAAACATGTCAGTGGCTGGACATCTCACAGTTGAAATAAAGAAAACAAATTGCCTTTTTGTCTATATTTCAGTTTAATAAAAACAAAAAATAACTTCAGATTAACTAATATAAAATACTTGATTATACTGTATTATTAATCTTGTTAAAAATAACAAAATGAATTATTTTCTAGAAACTAGAAGCCCGTTATACACTAACAATTATTTCTTAAATTAATTAAAATGTGATATTGCGTATGTATAACGACGTGAATGTTACATTATTGGGTCAAACTCTCCAAAATTCTCTGACTAACTGTCCTCAAACATAAGTGGCACGGCACTTTCGTTCGGTTTCTTGGGAAGGGCGACTGTCACCTCAGGGTTCAATGATTGACCAACTGGGCAAATCATTGCGATGGGCTGAGACTATTTATTACCTTATAAGGAAAGGTATTTTTGGGACTCTTTTTCCAATTTCTCACAGTCCGACTTGGTTCCTCGAATTCACTAGAATTCGGGCCACCCAAGTTTAGACATCTGTTCGCCAAGGGGTGCCATGCTGACAGGAAGGAATTTATATGGGGTGTTCCACCATTCTGTAGGTACAGGGTGTCACAAAATTATGAAGTTAAATAAAAGCGAGTAAAAAACTGAGAATCGTTCAAAATAAAATTATTATTCAGGTTTCAGAAAAAAGCAAAATAATTGTAGGCCCTGCAGTCATTGTTAATCAAATTTAAAATGAGTCATATGTCCAAACAGAGTGCCTCTAGTAGCAGCAGACCAAAAAATGGCATGTGAGGGGTCAGCAAATGAAACTTTGACAAATTTGACTCTAGATATAGAAAATTCGCTGCACCCATAAGTTCTTCTATTGTATTTTTTTTCATAAATTACTAGCACAATTATCATGAAATTTGGAGAAGGAAAAATAAAGACTAAAGTACATAATATTCATTGTTGTGTTTTTTTTTTTTTGTTTTCGATGTTTTATTCTGAAAGTTGCTTTAAAACTGAAACTTCTACATGGAAGTGTATGGAGATTTCGATATACTGGTAAATTCTTGACCTACACTTTTACATCACTCAAGTGACCTACAGTTCTGACGTATAGCTCACCTAGCGACCCACGATTGACACGAGTTCTTTTAATTCTTGCGTGTTTTTTTCTGAGGGTTTTTATGCTTTATGTTTTTTATGTTTTTTTTTTTATGCTACCAGTTAAAATTCAATTTTTTTATTAAAATTAATAACCAGGGTCAATGAAGTTGTTTAACTTAAAAACGCAGTGAAAAACACTTAATAAAATCAATTCAATAGCATTATTCATCAGCCTGGCAATAAATAATAAGAAATACAAAGCAGTAAACATTACCTTAATTTTTCATCTTTGTGACCATCATCGTCATCATGAGAAGGAGATGGCATCGGACTGTCAACATCCGTTGAGCCAGCATATTCGTCGTCCTTATTGCAATCTATTCCCTTTTCGTCATATTTATCTTCTGTTCCTTTTTTCAATACACTTTTTTCGCCTTCGTCTAAATTACCATCTATATAGAAAAAGAAGGAAATGAATTCAGTCAGTCACCCACAAAAAAGGACCGAGCTTTGTGAAGAAAAAGTGAAAAAAAAAACGCCCTGAAATCCTAAATCCTCTCCAATTTGCATTCACACAATTTGTGTGTTAAAATGAACGAAGAAGACGACGAAAAAAAAAAAAGGATTCTGTGGTCAGCAGAAATGAAATGTCCTCAATCTTCAAAGACCACCTGCTTTCTTTTCCCTTTTTAACATTCTTCAATATGTTACCATATACCACAGTATGTCATCCTATACTTAGCTACTGCTAGTAGTAGTACAAAGGAGACATTCTCTATGTCACTATAAACTTTGTAAGAAACGAAAAACTTCATCTATCTATCTATCCCTACATGTATAAAAGGGAACACAATCTCAAATTTGACCATCATAGTATTATGATATCGGTCAACCGCTGAAAATGTGACAGAAACGCGCAACAAATGAAAAATTCTTATCACCACCTTCCATGGCAATAAAGTTCCATTCATTGTATGCAAAAGCCAAGAAAGAAGAAATCCATTCGACACATTTTCGCATAATAAAATTGAATATATTAGTCGTAGAGAACGTAGCTATCAGAGAAATCAGTCAGCTATTTTGGTTTACTACTAAGCTCCTCCGCCCAGACAATGGTTAGGTACGACGCAAGGCGCCGACGCCCCGAAGATACGCGAATAAAACGTAATGCTCTTTGACAAGTACATGCGTTTACAATGTAAAAGCTCTTACTTTCTGCATTACAGATTAGTGACGTCAAATAATGTTGAATCAATTAATTTAGAATGATCTTATCATTAACTACCACAACAATGCACCCTCTTTATTAAGTCACTAATCCAATATGCAGAAACGCCATGAGTTTGGTATGGGGATGTACACGAAGGCTAGCATTAAACCAAATATCCGATTTTTTGGAATAGGTAGATTTTCTACCACATGTCCCTACAAAAGAAAATATTTTGGCTTCAAAAATTCCAAAATTTTCTTTAAAAAAAACGTGTTTAAATAATCCTTGTGCCTGAAGTGAATGTTGGCAATGGCAAACTAATTCTATTTCCAGAAGTTTGCAAAAAAAATTGCATAAATGGCTTTTATGATACATGCAACCATTGTTTTTGGTTCCCCCTAAAAAAACTACAATCAAATTCGGTTATACCGAATTCGGATATAATGAAGACTCGGCTTACGAGCTCCTATAATGTCGAAATGACGGCAATTGGCGTCACTCTTACCTCGTCTATAACAACAAAATTTCTATGAATTTTACTGTTTTCATTGAAAATGACCAAAAAACTTTCAGTTGGTCATGAAGCTAAGTTACGGAACTCAAACGGTTCATACAATTTGAAATGCAAGATTAAAACTAAGAGTCTTTTTAAAAGAATTGCGCCAAAATTAAACGTCTACGGAAACCAGCCGTGTATAAATTTAACAATTAATTCCTATAGACCTCCATTGCTTTAATATACGCTTTCATATATCACACAATCAATCTTCTTTCATTGTTACATGCGTATGCACATGTACACGCATGCGCGTAATGTGTACGCACATGTACACGCATGTACGGAATACTGGAATTGAAGGCATCCCTGCATTCTAGACATCTCTGCGAATTTAGAGATTCCAACAGTTCCATTCCCGCTGTTCTGGTTCACATGCAAAGAATTTTCGAAGTTACAAATCCATGAAGAATCATAGAAACACTTCAATGACGCCCACTCCGAACTGATGTAACTTTTGAAGCGTGCATTGCACATTCTAAATGAAAACATCCCTGCATTCCAGACTTTTCTGGGAATGCATCGATTCCAACAGGTCCATTCCCGCATTCCCCCGCATTCAAACACTCGGTTTTTTTGAACTGCGCAATAATTTAATGATCAGTTCAGCATGAATAAAATTAATATACTTTTATCATTTAAAAATATAAATATAACTAATCTCATTTTTAAAAAAAAAAATGATTTTGCATCAGAAAAGAAAACAAATCTCTTTAGATGTGTCCTTTCTGAATGAACTATAACGTTTTTTAACAATAGTGGCTATTTAATAGTTAAAGCCATTTAATTAATGTTTCTTTTTATAGGATAATGAATTTTTATTTTTATTTGCATAATTTTTATTTTTTGTGTAAGAAAAAAGTATTGGCTTTAATTATCGACACTCAAAGTCTTGAACTTCCTTCGAACAAAAAAAAAGTTTCTTAAATGTGTAAACACGTCCTTTTTCTTTAGACTCAACCCATCATTTTCAGATTTTTTTTAAAAAAAAAAAGCAATTTTCACTTCCACTTTAAAGAAAGACACGTAGACAATTTCCACTTATAATTCAGTTCATCATAAATACAAAAGCCATCAGCGGAGGGAGAAAAAAAAACAACCAAAAAAGCGCTCATAAAAGGATTTTAAAAAATCAAACACTAGACTAAATACACCCATTTGTATGCATCCAATGTTAAAATGATGCAAGAACTATCACAAAAGGAAACAATAAATAATACTTCGCCATTATTATTATTATTATTATTATGCATGTTGATGATGAAAACTTTTGGCTTTTTTCCCTACACTTCTCTTCTTATTTCTTAAGTAGTTCAAGTAGAAGAAAAGAAGGGGGGGGGGGGGGGGGAAAGGATAAAAACAAAACCTTTCAAACGGTTGTATATACGAGCCCGTAAGGACTATAAGTCTCAAGGGGAGGAGGAGGAGAAGGCTATTTCACGATTGAGCTTCATCGCCTTTAATGAAAAAGCCAGTTAGAAAGTCAGTCAAGTCATCCATCCAATGAGTGCCTGAGAGAACGCCCTTTTAGTTATGGTAAAAAATTCCCAATCTTTAAGTGACGAAAAGTGGAATCGAGAACTGGTAACAGTAGTGTCGTGATACCGCCCAAATGAAAAAAAAACCAGTCATTTTACAGATTTACTAGTCATTGTGCTTGTCAGTGTGCAAATGCGCTAAGTATCTAGTTTTATTAAAAAAATTACAATTACTCTACACATTTGTCTGAATTATTTTCCAATTACAATTACAAACAATTACATTGGGGAGTACGCACTTCGTATTATTCATGATATAAACACATTTACTATTTACAATTACATTATCTAATTTCACTTGTTGATGTGATTGCATGCATTCCGCACATTGCCATTTAGTACTTCTGCACACTGACTAGTGAATCTGTAGAATCGCTTCTGTTCCACTTTTGAAAGTACCAACAAAACAAAGACGCAAGAAAATAAATAAGGAGAGATGAAAAAAATGCGTATGAAGTGCCAAGAAAAACTGAACAAACATTACCACATACGAGTACATAAGACCCCAACACACACACACACACAAACATTCCTCTTTTGTTTCGTTCTCTATTTTTTCGCCATCGCGAAAAAAGTAAATCGAAACGATTTGTCAAAATGGACAAACAAGAAATCTGAAGGAAAAAAAAACCCAAGCTTCTTGAAGCGATTCTATGAAAGTGTCCAGTGTTCCAGAAAAAAAAAACACGAACTGAGTTAAACCCCTGTAACGATTTTTTTTTGTTTGTCATTTCTCGATCTCTTCAAACAACAAACAAACAAAATCTAAAGAGAGTTAAAAAAATAAACAAAACAACAAGCTATATAAACAGCCACAAAATTCAACCATATCAAACAAAATGCCATCCATATCATTAACTAAATTACACATTTACATTTCAACTCTATTATTGGAAAGTAGTGCTAATAGAGGAACTATAATTACGGAGGCGGAACCATTTACTACATAATTACATTAACTGCAATATGTAGGATGTTATCAGATCGAATTTACAATATTAACTTTATAGTTGCAATCCGAGTAAATTTACCTTAGACCTTTGGTGACAGAATGTGAAATAGTATCTATAGTTTTAGCAATTATACACACAAAAGTAGTACATATTAAATTTAATACTAGAAAAGTAAATGATTTAAACAAGAATTATCCTTGAAAAGCTTGAAATTGTTCATTTGTGTTTTTAACAATCTAATTTCTTAAAACAGATGTTTTTTACAAAAAAAAGTAAAAAAAGTCATAGTTTTGTCGGGGGTTTACTCCCCTGAGGCGTAACTCTTTTTACCGTTACCCAACCTATGGCACCCGTAGTCATTTTTGACCAAGTTCGGTCAGTTTTGACTACGGTAGGTCACAAGTGGGCCCGGGGTTGCCCATCCCCATGCCGGGTCCTAACCGACCGGGATCGGCCGACGCTTTTTCGACAGTAAAAATTCAACCTTTACAAACTGTCAGAAGTTTATTTCATTAGATCTTCTAGTTTTTTCATGGCACCTCAAGTGACATATACTAGAAACTTTTTAACAGGAAATGCAAAGGACCAGATTATAACGATTATAATCATATCGTGTATTTATGGTATTGAAAAATATCGCCAGAAATGTGAAAATGGCAAGAAATATACAAAACATGATAAGAATATGTTTTATTTAAAACGTACCTTTTGACTTCGACCATTTTTTTAATACGATAATTAATTTTTGATTGAAAAAATATTCGTTACCAAGCTTATTGTCCAGAAAAGAATCGAATACGAGAAAGCTGGACACTGATTTAGGTGATTTTCTTGTATGAAAAAGAATTTTAAAAAATATTCTTTCTCAAAGCGATTTTGGGAAACAAGGCACTTAACTTTATTTTCTGCTAGAAAAAGAATTTGATGTAGATTTGTATTGTTGGAAGAAGAAAAAAATGTTTCATGTTAACCAATATTTTCCATTTATCCATTTCTACCCTAATGGAACCGAACCAAATATGGTATTATCGAATTTTTCATGTTAAACGTTTTCCAAGTATAAATTCTCCAAACAGAATTCACTTTAACAAGTGGTATAACTATTTAAAATTATTGCTCATATTACCCGTTATGATAGCCACTCAAAGTGATACTACACAAAGAATACAATAAGTATATGAGTTGACGAGACAATTGTAAAGCCAATAAATAGATTGGAAAAAAGAAGAAGAAAAAAAAAAGAAGTTAATATAATAAAGTGAAAACAGTCTGCAAAAAAAGAGATATAAACTTCGAAACAGTAGATTAAAAAACGTCAATTTCACTTTTCGTTCAAAAGAACATTTCTGTAGACAAGAGGAGAAAATTACGCTCTTAATTTGGAAAGCGTTCGCCCTGAAGCCAAAAATGAAAAACAACAAAGTGTAGGCCTTAGAGATGAAACCCAAAAGTTGGAACAAATAAATGACCAACAGTCGCAAATAACAAGAGCATTGATTTATTCCAAAACAAACTTCAAATGGCAAACGACCAAACCAACCAACCAAATGGAATTGGCCCTAATAAAATAATGTACTATAACAACACTGTATATAAATAAATATACACAGCAAAATAAAAGTCTTTACACTCACATACTGACTCTTGTTTGTGGTGCCAACTGGTCAACCAGAAAGTCTTTCGCAAAGTTACAACATTAAGTACTACCATATGGCCAATTTTCAGGAAGGAAATGTTGACATTTGAACTTCAACATGAACCCTCTTTAGCAACGTTTCAACACAGAAAGGCCCTCTTTTACTAAGTATACACTTGAACATGTTGAATCTCAGATGGTTCAAGTAGAAGTTTTCTTATTGAATTTGGGCCCTAATCCATCATAAATGAATATGGCACAAAAAACGAAGAGAGTGCCGTGTCTCATTTAAAACAACTTTTTCAAAGATTTTTAAACTAAAAAACCTAGTTTGAATAAGCCGATTTCCATCATATCTTTTAAAACTACACATTTTGTTTTATTTTTCAGTTTTCACCGTTTGTGTTGGTAAAAAAAACTTAACAAATTACTCGTTTTTTTTTTGTTTTGTTTTCAGCCTATCATAGTTATTTTCAAAGACATCATGAAAATTATCGATGCATCCTTTACTTTTCATATTTCAAATAAATCTTAAAAATTTTTCTATAACATGCATCAAAAAAGTGTTTCTTTAGTTTTTCTGCATATTGCAGAATTAAAATTTATTTGAAAAACCTTTAAGCTTGCACAATTTTGCATTAATGAACATGTTCTTATTTTCCCACCCAAAAAAATTAAGTACACATAATGTAAATAACAACTAAGAGTAGCATCAACTCATTTTTATAAAAAAAAAACGACTTTTGTTTCACTCAGTATATACAATATTACTTTTTCACCAGTTGATCTATGATCAAGTCGAAATATATTTCCATACTATTTTAAATAAATCTTTGGTTCAGAAAAACTTAATGAAATGATAAATAACAGAAGAATAGAAATTGCCTATTATATAGTATACTATATAGTATGGCAATATACTATTGTCATGTATGACGATTTCTGTAAGGAAAATTATAACGTGAATAAACAAACTGGAAGAAAAAATGAGAGACGTTTTTATCAAATATATAATAAAGCCTGTTGCTGACCCCTTTTAGAGAGGCAATCACACAACACACCATAAAGGAATAAGAATTCCATTTCTAGATAAACAAACTTAACAATGAAAAGAAACAAACCCCCAGTAGACACATTAAACTGTTAAAAATACACCACCTACACATATCAGATTCAACATTCAACACACAACTAACAGATTTAATTAGTTCAAATCCAAAGAAATCGAAGTAGACCTTTTTTAAGATAAAAACATTCAAAATACGAGTAAAAAAAGGATCCAAGAAAATCATCAATGTTAAACTACTACTGATGCTCACGATAATCATTTCAAACACGTCTGAAACAACATAAGAGAAATCTGAAAGCTCCAATTCTTATTTAAAAAACAACACAAAGAAATTCAAAGAAAAACAATATTAGAAAGAAAACCCAAAGAACCATAAAGTGAACGAATTGAACTTAATCAGTTTTTAGACAAATTACTTTTCAAATTAATTAATTATAAATTATTAGGACTCGGGTTTCTATACAACATCAAGCAAATGTTTCTCAATCTGTTGTCCAAGGGCCAATTGTAAAGTAACATCCCGTTTAGATTAACCAACAATTATGTTTTTTTTTAAATAAAAACACTGATTACAAGCTAGACCTCTAGCTGACAAATGATAGTAACCAGACAACTAGCCTCTAACCAGCCCTTTTTATTAGAAAAAACAAAAATGTAGTTAGTTGTTTTACAGATTGAGAAACATTTCCTTCATATTGCATAAGAATTCGAGCAATGCTAATTTTACCACAATAAAAAAATTACGATTACTAAATTTAAAAAATTAATTACGATTACTAAATTTAAAAAAATAATTACGATTACTAAATTTAAAAAAATAATTACGATTACTAAATTTAAAAAATAATTACGATTACTAATTAAAAAAAAACAATTACGATTACTAAATTAAAAAAATTAATAACAATTACTAAATAAAAAAATTAATGACAATTTACTAATTTATAAAATAAATTACAATAACTTATTTTCTCAACACATTTTAATTGCGTTTTTCATCAGAAAAAAGTAAATACAATTACAAAATTTCAAAATTAATATGGTGATTTGTTAATTACTTAAAAAAGTTATAATTTAAGTACAGTAATTTATTACTTTCGGCTAACATACCTCCCAACACTGAACTTTAACAATTTAAAAAAAAAAAAAGACTAAAAAGATGATGAATCATATTAAAATTTTCAAAAAAGAATATAAAGAAAAAGCCCTAAAAACTCATAAAAGTGGAGTAAATAAATACTAATATTAAGATCAATAACGATCAATATTACTTGAAAGTCTGTAATTGTGATTAAAAAATGAATTTTTCAGTCATTTTCTTTTTGTTTGCCAGTTGTAACATAAAAAATAATAATTTTATCAATATCCCTTTTTTAATCCCATGAGAAATTAATAACTTGAATTTTTTTTTTTTCATTTACCGTAAGCCTATATCCATAAAAAATATCAAAACATAAAAAAGCTTCAAATAAGTAGAAAAAAAAACGTAAAATGTTTTAAGAGAAAAAAAAACCACCTTTGATAAAAGTTAAATGACCCATCGAAACGAATATCAAAGAAACAGCGCTTACAGGAAATCATAAAAGATACCTGGTAAATTCAGGTAAACTGCTTTTAGAATTTAACTAAAATGATAGCTGTACTTATCTATTAATGCATTTCTAAATGAATGTAAAATTTCACTCGTATATTTCTTAAGAAGTAACCCCCGTTTTCTTTTTTTTTTCTTCAGATTCCTCATGAAAAGAATTTTCGAAGGACCTCAAACTAGGTCTCAATGTGTCTTCCGATGGAAGTGTACCTCCGACAAATTGAAAAAAACATTCATTATACAGATTCATTAGGCAATATGAAAAGCCACCACTTCCGTTGTAATTCTTCACAGCTAGTTAATGTCTTAAGGTGGTTTTAAATTGTAAATTTCCCCCTTCTAACTCTGGTTGTTCTATTTTTCAGCAACAAAATTATGAATAAGGGAAGAATCACACACACACATAATAAAGTCTCACGGAATTTCACTGTCTAAAGAATTTAGCAGAAGCACCATATATCTTTTAGTTCAAAAGACCATAGACATTATATTTTTTTTAGTTCTATTTCTAATTTCTACTGTTTTCTTTTGTTTTTTTGTTTTTTCAGCATATGTGATTCTTCCCTAAATAAAAGCTTTATCTTGATAAAATCTAACTTTAACTTTTAAGTTAAACTTTAATTTTCCTTTGCAAAAAAGTTTCTTTTTAAAGATAGGCTTATCCACAATGAAAAAAAAATCCTTTCTAAATACCCTTCACAGAAACCCTTTTTAGTTTCTCTTAATTTTGTTCTTGAAAGACACATTATAATCTTAGTTAGAAAATTAGCCGTTCATAAACCATCATAAGTTCATTATATAGAAAATCTTTCTACATAAACTCTGCCGAATTTTTAGCCTTTTTCTTTAATTTTACATATTGCCTAGAAATTACACAAAGCGACAGATTCTTCACTTTGACGTTAACAAATAATATGTCCATGAAAGGATAAAGAAAATGCTTCTTCTTATGCATTAAATAATATGAATTCATGTCGTGGGAAAAAAAAAAGAAAAAAAAAACCGGAAAAATTCGATACATAACAGAAGAAACACAATTTGTTCCTACTGTATGAATAAGAAGAAGAAAAAAAAGTAGATAAGGAGAAAAGATTTTTATCTTTCTATAACAAGAAGTAGAAGAATAAAAAACTTCATCATAAAACTCATGACGTTCCTCACAAATTATACTATATATATATATATATATATATATATATATATATATATATATATATATATATATATATATATATATATATATATATATATATATATATATATATATATGTATACATTACTTCAGCTGGAAACATCGAATGCATTAAAATTTCAGCAAAAGAAAAGACACAAAAGAAGTCTAAAAAAAAGAAACTCCCTTGCACTTTTTTATGCATAAATCAATTTTTTTTTAAGATAAAAAGCTTCAAATAAAAGTTTTATGCAAATAAAGCTGTAGAGAGAGAGAGAGAGAGAGAGAGAGAGAGAGAGAGAGTGAAAAATAGAGATCGAAATAGACATATGAAACACATTCAAATTTGTACCTGAGCGGAAAATACGAAGAGAGAAAGAAGAAAAAAACGGAAAAAGGGAAGGTCAATTTTATATATAATCGAAAAACACCCCTTATAAACCCTCAATCAAACCCACTAAAAACGCTATGAAAAACCCATTAAAATGTGAATTCATGAATATTTTATGGTAACCCAACACCTAATTGCCGAACCATTTGAGCTGCATAAATAATTTATGAATATCTTAAGATTGGGGTGAAGTGGGAGGCTCCGCAGTTAATATTTCATACAAATAAGTTTTTAGCTTTAGTAAGTAAGCAAATATTTAACTTATAAGTAATATAAATAATGGCTTCTATATAGTTTTTTTTTTCATTTGGATTCCATTTTAAATAAAAATAAACGATTGAACTATATTCAATGCAATTTATATTTTGTATTTTATTAAGTAATAACTACTAATGTCATTTGTCAGCTGTTAGCAATGAGAAATTTCATGATTAACGTATTTCCCTTGTGATTATTGAAGCAGAAACAAAAGAATGGACAAAAACCCATGAATATTCATAGTTTTGCAACAACAATAGAAACTATACACAAATATATTTAATTTAGTAAAAAAAACAGCCTACAATATGAAAAGTATATAAAATAACTTAAATCTAATGATGCTTTCATTGATTTTTGAATGCATTCGTTTCTACTGTAAAGCTAAAGGAGTCAAAGCACCCTACATAGAGGTTTCCTTTATATAATAAATCAATATATAATTAGTTTTACTTAAGCTAAAATTATGAAATTAAATAGGAAGCATCACTGAGATGAGTGGGTGATTTTAAATCTCGTGACATTTAATCATAGGTGGTCCCGTTTCCAAATTATATTGCCCAGACTGTTTGAAGTTTATCCATACATCAATCCATATTTTTTTTGCCTGCTTTCACTTATCATATAAAAACCTTCATTTCTCTAAAGAGCTACAAAGATATATATATATATATATATATATATATATATATATATATATATATACACATCTATATATGTATATGTATATATATATATATATATATATATGTATATATATATATATATATATATATATATATATATATATATATATACATATATATGTATATATATATATATATATATATATATATATATATATATATATATACATATATATATGTATATGTATATATATATATATACATACCTGAATATCACAAAATTCCTTTTTAAAGGCCAAGAAGAAAAAAGAAGAATGAAAATAACAAAAACAGACATAATGAATGCTAGCATGACACATAAAGGCCTACCAGAATAATAATATAACATACTTCTGACTCATTTCAACTTTATAATGGGCTTTTTTTCTTTAGAATGTATTTTTTCCCCTTTACACAACCGTCCATGTCATAACAATAATAGAAATCTCTTGAGAAAGAGAAGAGCTTAAAAAGATCAAACTAAAGAAGTGGTTGGAAAAAAATAATATTATACACAGCCAAAAAAACTAAAATGATGAAGCAGACTTACTTAAAGAAGAAGAAGAAGAAAAAACACACACATAAGTATGATAATGTAAATTGTAAACGAAAAAAGAAATACCATACATAAATGCCTCTTGAGTTTCAGTTATGAGTGACTATGGAATCATCATTTACTAACAATAGTAACAACAACAACAAAAAATAAGTAAAACGACGAGAAGATAGACAAAAAGATGGAGAGACAGAATGAGAAACAAATTATAATTCGAAGAAAAGAAAAATCCAAGAGTTTTTTTTATTTATCATCTTAGATTAATGACAAATAGACACACACATAAGCTGAAGAAAAGAAAAACAGTGTTATAATAAAAGAATAATTTCTCAAAGACATCCATCCCCCCTAATGCATTATTAATGTTGTTGTTCTTTAAAAAAAATTCAATGAAAAACTGACAGAGAACGAAAATTCAACAAATAAGAAAATTCCTTTTTTTACAGTTAAGACATAAGAAATCATTTTGCTAACTTTAAAGTCAGATATCTAAACCCTAACAACAAACAAAATCAATTTGTTTAAAAATGGACAAGAATTAACAAAGTGATAAAATTTTGAAAAATGAAACTTTAAAAGGGATTTCAAATTGAAATAAGTTTAGTATTTTATTATAAATTTGTTTCGTTTTTTTGTGCATAAAAAATGCTGATTGTAGCGAGGGAGGGTTTACTTGTCACGACAGATAAAAATACATACACTAGTACTTAATGGCATTCGACTTACGGGGGTATTTCGACTTACGCGGAAACCTTCATAACAAATTAACCACACAGTTTGAGGAATTACTGTAGCCTCTAAAGTTGATCTATGATAAGTTCATAACGTCTAATCCTGAACGATTTACATGTGAGTTTCATTTTTGTCACAATGTTTGCCCTTCAAGGCAGGTGAATCTTTAATAATTAGTTTTGAAATCAATTTGCGATATGTACTTATTATACGCGACATAACATCTAAAATCATTGCATCGACATTCGGTCGTCCCAAATAGTGCAAGAAGAACATAGACATGTCAATGTATCTGCAATGTATCGCAACAAGGAAGCAAAATGAAGCGATTATACAAGAGTTCAATATCGCATTATGCATCATCCCTTCTGTCAATGGTTATTGACGAGGTCTTGAGTATACATGTATACAGTAAGTACTCACACAATAACCCTGCTCAATGTGAAGTTTTTAACGTTTCTGAAGATAGTCATCTGAATGCCAAAATACGTTTTACGTGTGCCAAACGATACACTAAAAGAAAATTAAAAATTCCATAATCACTTCTTCGTTCCCTCTTCCACACATACTTTTTGATGCATAAAAGTTAATTGATAAAATGTTGGTGACGTGAAAGAACAGACGTTCGATTAACCTCAATACCGTCAAGAAATATCTCCCTAAAATACTAAAAAAAAATCTCTCAACCCTCTTTCTTATCTACATACAACATAATAATCAATTTTTTTTTAAATAATAATGAGAAAAATGGAATTGATTGCCGGTGGGTAATTTAGTGGAATAAAGAATCCGTCTTCTAAAACAACATAAGTTTGTAAACAATAAAACTTTATCAAAGTTTTATTTTTCTTACTACAACTGGAACATTTCAAACTAAACTCCTATGAGACCCCAAGAAGAAAAATATTAATAAAACATAAACTGACTAATGGCAAAAGAAATCAAATTTGGAATATATATATTTGTCGTTTTCCCTAAACTATTAAAAAGCAAAATTAACTAGAAGATGAACATTTTTTTCTTCTGAATATTAGATGTTCAAGAAAACATAAAAGAAACTGCTGCAAGGAAAATTGTACTTTCTCAATTTTTTTTTACCCTCCCGATACAGACTAGAAAATATGGTTCCAAAACGAAACATGACAAGACTAGAGAAGTAACAGAACGAACAATATCGAATTTCAAATATAAATTTGTTGTTTTTTCCTTTGAAAAACAAAAACAAAAAACAATAGATAAAATCAACAAGGGAATTCTCATCCATACATAATAATAAAAGCCATTATCCTACTTATTCAATTACACAGTGTAGGTAAAGTAACGTCACTCGTTTTTGTCTCTTTGTTACCAAAGTTATTTTTTTTAATTTATTTTTTAAATAATTTGTTAGATTATATATAAGTATTATTATGTATTTCACTAAGTAAAATTATTTCTTGCATTAAAAAAACCTATTAAATATATTAAACAACGGCTTTTATACAGATATCAATAACGTAATCATGAAAACGGTTTCCTTTTCATTTTTTTTAAAATAATAAATAAATAATATTGGATTACCTTTAGTCGTTTTTGAAGTTGGTTTTGATTGGCTCACGTCATCAACCTCCGTATAATCACTACTGTCTTCAGAACTATCATCGTCATCTTCATTTTTTCCTTTCAATTTATATTGCTTCCAAGACAATGCCATCTTCTTCCGATGACAATCTAGAATCCATTCCTTTTTTACAATGTGACCTTTGGCCTTTTTTACTTGTTGATATTTAGGCGTGTTCGCAAAGGCACAACTGAAAAAGTACAACCAAAAAAATAAGGTTTAGGGATCAACATTAAGAAGAATCGAAGTAGGCCAGTGTAAGGCACGATTTCAAGATGGGCAAAGGCAAATTAAAACCCACAAATAACAATTAACGGTATATGACACTACAACATGAGTAGTCGAACTGCACTTTTCCTACGTGAAAGTCCAGAGAAAAGTTTTCAAGTGTGAAGTATCCTCCTTGAATTAAGGTCATACAAACTAGGTATCTCACAACCGTGTAACAGTCACAAAAGCAAATTCTAAAACATTACTATGACAATTCTTGGCATATTAATTTCATTGACAAGTGTACAGAATAATATGACTGTCATAAAATAACAGCACACAAAGCCTGACATCATACTGTTATGACTGTCAGAATTTTATGAATTTTTGAGGCCCCTTGATTGACAATAATGTTAAAAGTATTTCATGAGATCATATTCACAATTATTTTTTAATTTTTAATGCATAAAAAATTAATCTTTATCTTTTTATCTACTGTGAAAATATTTTTCTCGTCATCATAGTCTAGTAGTCTCTAAGAAACGTTGAACTTTCTTTCAGGCTCTAAGTTACTCGTGAAAAACGTTTACGTGCCAAAGATTACTTATTCTCTTCAGCCATTTTAACAATGTATTTTATATGCGTTTTCTACATCAAACATTACATTTATCATTTGTACGCTATTCTTCAACCTATGAAGTGAGATAATTTATGAAATGTAGCAAGATCATAAGGATTACATTTGCTACAGCCAACTTGTAACAGATTGTGTGATTCCAATACACATGTGACACACACACAAAAAAAACTCTAAATCTAAAATTCACACGCATAAGAAATATCAATTTTCATGCGAATCTGCCCGAAAGCATTTTAATGAGATGAGAAGAAAAAAAAACTTCTATTCAGAATCGAAATCTCACTTTATTTATATTGTATAGCATTTCTTTGTATTGTTATGGGATTAAACAAAGAAATTCAAAATGTGTATTATTCTAGTGCACTACTAGCCTAATATTTATTATTTATTCAAACCTACCCCCCCCCCCTTCTTTCCCTCTGACTCTGAATAAATTTAATACATCAAGAAAAAAAAAATTAAATATTTCCATAAAATATGTTAAATGTTTCAGGCTCATAAATCAAATCCTGTATTAATTATTAATAATAATATAATTCATGAGCACGCGATGGAAAAATGTTTGCTGATTTTTATTATTTAGAAATATAAAATTCCCTCAGTAGTAGGACCGACATCATTAAGTATTAAAACATGTTTATAGTCAGACACTGAGTAAAAGATCATATTATTATACCACTGTAAACACACATCAAAGAATTTTGAAAACCTGTTTTTTGTTATATTTATAATCTTTTTTTCCTAAATCAGCTTAAATTCTTCTTTACAAAATGATATTTATTAGAGAATCAAAATTTATAATAAAGAAAAAGACGAGACACTAAAATAAAAACAATAACCTACGTAGAATAAACCCAAAAGGGGCGCAAAAAAACTGACTGAAACCTTAAACAATGTCAGTATTTACCGACAGATTCAATTTTAGAAAAATTAATTTACAACTTAAACGTTATATAAACACAAATAATATACTTATTATGTAAAAAAACATATCTAGTAAATTTGCCCATAAATATTACACGCACGTTGTAATATATTATGAATAAAGTAAATACAGTAAATTTTTCACTACCGGTATAAATTACGATTACGAGCGTAATTTGTGAAAAAAATTTATAACTAATAACTTTTAAAGTTACTTCAAGATCGTATGATAATATAATAAAATATATAATATTATAATTATCAAAGTTTTATTTTTCAAACACCTTGTAATCGTTAAGATTGTAATTTCGAAACCAGAAGATTAACTGAATCATGTATTTTCAGAATGATACCTTTTAAAAGGAAAAATAAATTAATATGATAATTTCAGAATTTATTTTTCGTTGATAAACGAAAATCAATAATTTGATATTATCATAAATTTTAAAAAAATATCAACACGAAGAAGACACGTTTAGGTGATCCATCAACTATTTATTCTTGCTACAAAATCCTGCTGAACTCATTCTCAAAGTTGCATCTAAATCAGAATTACCCAGAGTTCAATAATATAACGATATTTATCATTTATTTATTTTTTGTGTGTTCAATTGGTGGCCATTAATTCTATACCAAACATAATAAACAGCTAATTAATTTGTATTAATTTACATCCTTGAAGTTAGGCAATCACTGCATGCAATAATATGTGGATGAAATTATACCCTACCACCAACCAATTAGTCTTAATATCCGTTTGACTAAATGGCAATACAATTTAGCCAAAATTTCAAGTAAAAGTACACTTATAATAGTATCTTGAGACCAATATACGCTCGTATATCATTGTAAAGATTCTAATTCTGAATAGTCCAAAATGCAAAAATTCAAAACATATTGTCCGTAATTAACAACAACACCACCACCGTTTCCTTTTGAAAACTATATTTCCGTACCATTGAACAAATGCAACTAATTCAAGTAGCATTTTGTTCTATTATGGTAAAAAAGCATCGACTTTCTCTCGATCTAAATGTATTTGAATGGTACATTAGGCAAAATGAAAAGTGTTCTATTTTTTTTGTGTGGTAAAATTGGATGTTTAAGCAAAATTGCAAAGCTTAAAAACAAACACTGAAATTGTAACAAAATAAAACATGAGATAAATATATTATTAGAAAAACCCACCCACATCTAAACTAACAAACTTAATTGATTCAAAGACACGAAACAAAACTCAACTTCAGTTTTGATTCTTGCGACAATCTGATTTCTCTTGAAAAACTCGTCCATCTTCACTAACATTTGTACAAATTTGATCCAAAACGTTCCAGTGAACCACCTTTCTCCACCTCCTTTTCTCCCGTTTTTTTTTTTCTTCTCCTTTTTCGATTGCATTCTAATAAAACAATAAATAGTAGGGAAAGAAAGAGAGAAAAAGAAGTTTTCTACTTTGTAGACGATTTCTCTATTTCAAGTAATCCGATTTCGTAAAACTACATACAGCCCAGAAGAAACCTGTCTAATTTAGTTCCATTTCACAACCCTTTTTATATTTATCAAGTATTGAAGGCGCCAACTTCTACCAACACATGTTAACCTCAATCACAGTCATTGTAAAATAACACTGTAACAAACCAGAATACGACGGTATTTTTCTGAGAACATTAAAAGAATTTTGTCACGTTTTGCCAATAGATCAATCCAGAAATGCATTAGGATAATACATGTAAGATCAATAAAATATAAATCAAATTTATTCAAATTTTTACTATTATAATCAAAAAGAAAATTAAAATGTATTATTAGATGCATATAAAAATATGTATCCATGTATGCTGTAAATATATATATAGTGTATGTATTACATGTATAGCATCTTAACCACATTTATTGCATGAATAAATTTAATAATAAAGCTACAGGGTACATTTATTTGAAACCAGGGTGGCACAGATCAAACGTCTCCAGTTTAAAGATGAATATATCAAAATAATGTAAGTTCCATAATTGAAATTTTACACAGTTGTTTAGAACAAAATATGTAAAAACATGCGTAATAAAATCCCGCGGAATTTCACTTCGTAAAAAATTTAACAGAAGCGTCAAATATCTTTCAGTGCAAAGAGCCGTAGACATAATCTGATTTTTAATTTTAATTTCTAATTTCTGCTAGTTTTTCAGAATGTGTAATTCTTTCTATATGCATAAAAAATTTAAAAAAATTTCAAATTTGGTCAGAAAATTATATCATAAAAAATATAAACAATTTTTATGCACTAAGATATTTTCTAAATTACAGTACATACTCTATGAGTATGACAAAATACAGAAAAATGTTATTGCATTGTGTGTAATAATTCACATTATCCTTGTCTTCATCATCAACAATAATAATAATAATTCCTCTTGCCACAGGCCTCTTTGCTTCAGAAACTTTTTTAATGGTTAACCAGTATGCTACATTTTTTTGCACAAATTAATTTTGTTATGATGTAAACAAGTGTGCAAAATATCAATTTTGCAGATTTTATGTGATAAACAAGAAACGTTTTACATAAACGCCACCCATTTTATACGTGGTGCTTCAAACCCTTTTTACATTTTACCATTTTTTTGTCAAAATAAAACTACCTACCATAAATACAAATGAAGCATTTCCTCAACACCCACATAGACTAACATGATTATTAATAGTAGCAAAATAATAATGTGAAGAAAAAAACATTTTTATAGTAATAATTATTAAAAAAAAACCTTCAGAAACTTGTATAAATTACTTCTTTTTTTCAAATAAAAAAGAATACCAATTATAATGAATATTTCTATATATTATACGTATTGCGCAAGTCCTTCAAAGAAAAATAGCACTAATAATAAGATACAGCAGCAACAACAGCACTTTCACGTACAAAATCAATGAAAAGACATTTTTTTTCCAACAATAAGAAAAGAAAAAACCTCAAGAATAAGACAGATAAATAATAAACCAATTAAAATGGCAAAACTATTTCTGTTCAGAAATTAATTAGTGCTTTTATAAATGGAGGACAAAATCATGAAAAAGTAGAAAAAAGGCTAAAGTTTCTTTTAAGATGGCATACGAATTATTTGTTTTCAAGAATCATTCATAATACGTTTAAGTTATTATTTGTACACATTTATGTATACCATTGGATCATTAAAACAAATAAAATGAATATCATCGACACGATTATTAATGATCAATCATAAGTATAAAAGTAACTTTTATAATAATTGTAAGTTCCTTTGAAGTGGTATAATTAAAAAAAAACATAAAACGTATCCGATTACAGACAATTTGCATATACGGAAATCTAAACTAATATCGTAATTAGTGAACATCCACAAATTCATCAAATGTATTTATCATGTAATTACAATGTGTTACAATATATTGACATGTGTGATCATTTTTCTATGAGAACAGCAATTTCTGTAGGCAATTTGAACTATTTTATTCATCAAAAAAACCAAAAGGGGCCAACTAGTTTTTTTTTCGTACTGAGACATCAAACCGACATCATCAAATGCAGATATTAATTTCAGACGAAATTGTTATGTTAAAAGTTTATTAAGGGGCGTGAGTTTTCTGATTATCTTTTGATGATTTCTATTTAATTAGAAATGATAGTAAAACTCTTAACAGTCTGGCCGAAATTAAAAATTAAGCAGTCAGATAATGAAAACAGATAAAAGTACCAACCAAAAACAATACTCATCAAAATGACAAAATTAAAATGTCAGATTATCTATTGGTCAGTGTAATAATAGCCACTAAAATCCCAGACAGCCCTCCCATTCTCCGAGGTAGAGTCTTCTAGTAAATCCCATAAAAACCACCCATCCCTGTTAGTCTATTCTCTTTTAGTCCATTATACACAAGACATAAAATAATGATTAATGTAGCAATAGTCGAAAAACCGTAAACTGAATGGACAATAAACAAGAACATGAAATTTTCAGAATGAATCTCCCAAGAGAAGAAAACTTATTTGTGACTATTATAGTCTGGACGCAAAATTCAATGACCTTATCATAATCACAAAAGGGCAGATATAAAGTCCATCAAGAATTCATTAAAATGTCCTCTCTACTCTTTTAACATTTCACGTAAGTGGCCTAAATGCCCTCCTCTTTCAAGGAAATCCGTTTGTGCATTTCATACGAAAATTTGCAAAATTAACGAACTTTTTTTTTTCAGACAAAAATCCAAAGTATAAAAATAGTCTAGTTTCTAAAAAGAAACTAGACTAATTGGCGATAATGATTTGTTATCAACTTATCACAGTATCTTTATTAAATTTTATTTTTAAATATATTAATCATGAAAAAACTTATCACTTACTAATGCCAACAAGTAAACAATTAAAGTTTACGTCAACTTTGCAAATATTTTCCTGACGTGCATTTGTAAATTTACTAATACACCTCAAATAAATGTCATAAGGCATGACCCAGGGGTCTCAAACATGCGGCCCATTTATTGTAGTCAGTCTTTTTTTTTCCAAAATAAGGCCCGGCATTGTTTTCGATAAGTTTTCGGTTTAATTTGAATTTCTTTTTTTGCAAAAGTAGTTAATTTCTGTTGATTTCTGTGTGTATTTGAGGAATTAAGACATGTGAATATATAAAACTACTTGTTCAATGTGTTGAATTTCCTAACAATACGGTAATTATTCGGACCAAAAGTTTGCATAAAATTCACAATACGCTATTATTACAGATCAAACTTCGTTTGGATAGAGTTTGTATAAGCGCCGTATGTCTCAGTTTATTGACATATTCAAAAAAACAAAAAAACGCATAAAACGCACAAACTGCATTATCTTTGAAAATTTGCATAAAGTCGTATAATTTCACTTATTTCTTTTTTTTTTTTTTTTGGCATTTTCTACCGTTGCTTTAATGACTACCCATTAATTGCTTCATTAGTTTTGCTTTATACTGTAGTATACATTTTTAGTAGCATGAAATTAATAATTTTCTTGCATATTTTGGGATTTCCTATTCGCATAAAACACAAAACTTCTAAAAAAAAAACACCTCGCATATTTTTGTTTGCATAACGGTTGTGAACGTTAGAAATTATAGAAAATTGAAAATTATTTTTACAACGTTAATCAAATCATTGAAATCAATACGGTTATCATGAACAAAGGTAGTCAAAAATTATGAAACTATTCCATTCGAGCTAGGAATATGAATTATATAAATTACAACAAACATGAACATTAAATTCCCCTTTTTTTCAAATCTATCCTGTCCCCTAATTCATGTCTTTGTTTACTTTCTTTCAATTACTTGGCCTCAAGAAAATCAATATTTTCTTAGACACATGTATTATTTATTATTTGAACTTGTAAATTTTATTTATTTACAACCTCTTTCTTTCTCTTTTTCTTTAGAAACTTTTTTTGAATTAAATTAGCTTTATGGAGTGTAATATGTATCCAAAAATACATTTAGAAAATGGCTTTTGTGGACTCTAATAATAGACAACACAACAAAAAAAAACAAGTACATCTAATGTGATTGAAGAAGGATCCAAAAAAAATATAATTTTATAAAAACTGAAATCTATGACACACTCGGACTAAAACTCCAGCAAAAGGGGGGGGGGGGGAAACAGTGAAAGCGTCGACCAAAAAACAGTTCAGAAAAGAAACAAAAAAAAAGCGTGAGTTTAAAGCAAACTCAAAGCAAAACCACGGTCAATGCCAATAAGCACAAACATAAATTGAATTCTATGTTCATCAAAGAGGTGCTTGTAGTCTAAGTGAATTTATGAGGAACCATATAATACAACTTCATTTTTGAAATCGTGTTTTTCCTCTCGGAAGAACACAATACTTCACTACATATAAAACGTACCAGTCTAGGGTTTTTTTTTTTAAAAAAAGTTTCACATTAAATGCATTTGAGCATGACTCAATTAGTGACCCAATCAAAAGAAGAAAAAAAGGTGACAAAAACGGAAAGTAACTGAAAATCTGATTCAATAACAACATTTCTCATCAAAGAAAGAAGATGATGGTGATGATGATAATGAAGTAGAGAAGAAGAAAAAAAAAGCCAACAAATCACTCAAATAAAACTCTCGAGATATAAACAACTAGTAAAACATTTTTGAATACAAGTAACTACTTAAACCTATCTTCAATTAAAAACCGGCCACTTGTGCTTTCAAATATAATTATGTATATTATTATTCAGTAAAAAAATGACATATCCTATAATTAACTTTAAACCTCATTAGCCTATTCATGTTTCATTTAATAAGAACTTCCAAAAATAAGTAAAGAAACAATGGCAATGGGTTTCAAATTAATGAACACTTCTAAATTCTAATGTACGTCAAAATGAGAGACAAATTACATTATTTGCAAAACTGAGCGAAAAGTGACGAGAAGGAGAAGCGGGGGACGGGGGTAATAAGGTTATGGGCCATTCAAGTGTGAGTTACGGACAAAAGGCTAATCGGGAAAAAATGAAATGTCAACCTCGATTAACTCCATCTAGCGATTCAACTTCAACTGAGAAACTTTTTTCAATGTCCATATTTGTTGCCGAAATCTATTTTATTGCAAAATTTGTAAGCCTCTCCAAATTCAGGTTTCCTATCTCTTTACATGTAAAAGAATTGGGTTTTTTTCATTTCCAGAACAATCTGTGTAATTGGACTTCTTAAGTTTTGAAAAAAAAAACTCAACTGTAAGATGGATGATTGTTCACAAATAAATCGGAAAAACGCACGGTTTGGCAAAAGATTCACCATAATCCATATTAATTTTTTCCATACAGTGGAAACCGTTTAACAGGGCCGGATTATCCATTAGGCTAAGTAGAAAGCCTAGAGAGCCAGAGCTCTTGGGCGCCCATGCTAAACTTCTGAAATATTAAAATGATTTGCATTTTATTGCCAAAAAGCCTAGAAGCCCCTTATTGGCTTAATCCAGCCCTACCGTGTAACATGAAAACGAAGAGATCCAAATATTTTTTAACACAGCTAATTTTCCAACTCTAATTATCCTGAGTTTATTCTGGAATTTTAAGGAGAAATTAAAAAGTATGTTAGAAGTGAGAAAGGTACCTCAATCACGTAATAGTATTTTCAAGTTGATATCTTTCAAAATGAACTTCTTATTGACAAAAATTAAAAACATATCACCTGCTTAGAATTTTGGGCATATTTGTATTCTTAAGACCGGAAACCTATCCTTTAGACTTATCTGTTTTTATCTTAAAAGTGTTACCTGTTTTCGTGGTATACAATTTCCACTGTATTAGAAGAAATATTAAGTAAAAATTTACAAATGAACTTTTTATGGCAATCTAAAAGTTATTTTTCTCGAAAAGTTGCTGCGAAAAAAATGTAATGGTTTATTCATTCAAAAATTACCATAAAGATTTTCATGAAAAAACGTATACAAATCTTAATATGAAAATACGTTTTACTATTCTAGTTTCTAACATCCTTTGAATTTCTTCTTACTGTAGACTTGAAAAACACTTTGTACGAATAAAAAAAATTAAAAAAAAAGAAAAATCTCGACACTTACATTAAATGGGTGCATCCCACGTTCCAGTCGGGACGATACTTGGCTCCCATCTCAGTAGCTTTGTCTCTCAGATCGGAACGAAGTGGATTTTGAAACCCACTCAAAGCAAAAACGACACGAGACATGATTTTGTTAAGTGGAACTGCTTTTGTATCGACTTCTACAATTAAAGAACACAATTAAATTATGATTAAAACATTTCTTATACATTCTACTCGTTTTTCACTTACTTTTATGCGAAGTCGACGTTTTCTTTGACTCTGAAGACGGACGAGAAACAGACGACGATTCGCGGCTGACAGATGGAATCGAAGGTTTAATTGCAGCCTTTGAAGGTGGTGTTTTTGCCTTCTTTGCTTTGATTTCTTCTCCCTCGTCTTTCATGTCGAGCTTCCTTTTTGCAGGTGTTTGCTTATTCGTTTTGGACGATGCAAACATTGACTCTGCTTCGGCCTTTGCAGAAGCAGCTCTTATTTCAGCAGCCCCTGACAAATACGAAAAAAAACGTTTTCTAGAACCACCAAAAGATGTAAATTGCTACTATCTTTGTAATGTACAGTCGAAATTACACGCTTAAAATCAAGTCGATTTGGTTAACCTTCTATCATTCTTAAAGAAGCAAACATTTTAATAAAAACAAACCTTAAAAAGATGTGAAATAACACATTTTGAAGAAACATTTGTGAAATTAAGAGATTTATTTGAAACAGCGGAGTGAATGAAAATGTGCAAAAATGTTTACAAAACTTTACGTTTCAAATTGCCATAAAGTTTATTTTAAAAGCTGCTGTCACAAAAAAAACCGGGCACTTTCCTTTAGACATCTAGTTTCATTTAAATATAATGGAAACAGTTTAACACGAAATAGAAGAGAATGGAATATTTTTTCGCGTTAAACATATTTTCGGTTAAAAAAAAATGTTATTCTATTCTACAGGATCGGATCGAAAATAAACTTCATGTTATCCGAGTTTCCATATTAAACGGCTTTCACCATAAAAAAAAGTTCAAATGTCGAAAATTCGTGCACACAGTTTCATTGACGCTAGAAAAAAACCAAGTGTTTACTTAACATCGTAACGTTGGCAACAATGTCGAGCAATCATAGTATGTGCAACCAACAAAGCAAATAAACATGACAAATATAATTATCTGTTTCACTCTATAATTCAGTGGTCATTTAAAAAATAACTTTTTTGAGTAATTGGTCATTTTTAAGCTCGCTCGCAAGTAAAAAACTAAACCCAAACGAAAACAAAGCAAAACCAACCTTTAGGAGGCGAAGCGACCGTTTTGCGTTTTGCAAAAAAACTTCCCGGCAGTATAGCCTTAAGCTTCTCTTCGTCGTCTTCATCTTTAACAACGAAAGAACCAACACGTGTCGTCTGTAAAAAGAGAACCGTACAGAAAGAGATTATCCCAACGTACGTGTTTCGATACTTTCGTACAGAGGTAGCTCAACTCCATGTTTAAAAAAACGTCGTGAATGAGTGACCTTCAATTATAAAGCTTCTCTTCGAGGGTTTCTTTATTAAATTATTATTCTTACTGACCCTTACATTTTTCTAAGAATTCGTCCGACTTGCAGCCGCTTAGCCTCTCTGCAAAAGATTGTACTGCTGTTTCTCCTTATTTCGCACCTACGGCACAACCTATATACAAACCCCACAGCCTTAGCCTGGAGGCTAGCGGCTCCTAATCTAAAGAATACCCTATTTACCGTATATTTTTTTTGTATAAAGAAAGCAGACTCTCTTTTACAAGTCCTACCAATGTTTACGTAATCAATGATTCGTGACATAAATAAAAAGGAATTTAACTCTGAGTAGAGGTGGCGTTATCTATTGGCTACACTCGGCTCTGGCACAAAATTATCCATTAACAGAGTTCTCTGTTGAACTACCTCCGAGTATATATTTTAATTCGTACTTGAACGGTGGCCGTCGTATCAGAACTGTCTGGTGGCGAATGAAACTTAATAAACGAAAGACCATACTGTGAAGTCTGTGTTTAAACAAGCAAATAAAGAAAAACATTCAAAAATCGTATAAAATCATTAGAAGAGATATAAAAAAAACCTTGTTAAAGGGCTGAGTGCAAACTATCTTGACTCGATCCCATTTTTTGTCCAATGTCGCTTTCGACAGTTTCTCCGATGCGAACATTCGAACTCTGTTTGTGTTCGTTCCGTTTCGACTCTCGAGAGGACTCATGAAAGACGAAGCTACTAAAAGCACTTGATAATTCTTTTGATCATCGTCGCCTGATGTTTGACAGCCGACCAAAACTTCCACAAATGCCGAACCCTCGTTTCCGATGTCGATCGCATGGATGCAACTCGCCTTCTCTAACTGAAATTCACGAAAGAATTAATGGAACTTATTCGACACCACCAGGGAAACGCACAATGGACAGTGGTCACTTCAATTATAATTTACCTGAAGGACAATCGAAGCCTGTTTCTCACCACTGACACACTTCCATTTCTTGTAGGCGTCACCTTTAATAATATTCTCCGCAGGATGATTCTTAAAAATTAAACATTAATTATGTCACTTACATTGTATAACATTTACTAAAACGAATGAATTACTTAAATCTTCTTACCTTATCCTCACTGCTAACAGAAACAACGTGCTGTAATTTGATCACTGGCATTTTCCTTCAAATTACAACAGTTCAAAACGAATGGTTTTGGAAACGTGGAGGACGCCCTTTGCAGCACTTGCAACATCTAATAACAAACAAGACAACGCATTCAGTATCGCCATCTACCAACCACATATAGTAATATAGTATAAAATGAACTATTTCATTTTATTATCCTTGGCAGAGCTTATTATCAGGTACATACTGGCTACAAAATCCTAAGTCGGTTATTTCTGGCTTCGGCACTTTGCACCCCCACCCCTCCCCCCCCCTAATTATTACCTTAAACATATTTTTTTCCACCTACATGTTGGACATTTTTGACTATTTTTACTCGCTTTTATTTAACTTCATCATTTTTAGTCGTTTTTATTTAACTTCAGAATTTGTTTGTTTGTCCACCACCTTCTGAAATATTTGAAATAAATGCACAATACAAGGGATTGAACCCATGACCAACACTTACCATGGGCTGAGACTCTGAGACACTAACCATTACATGTAATGGTTAGTGTCTCAGAGTCTCATCCCAAAAAACAGCTAAAAAAACAAAAAATATAATCTCCTCTTGTGTTGCTGGTGCACCAACAAAGCACAATAGGAGATTATATTTTGTTTGTTTTTTTAGACCTTTTTTTTTCTAAAAGCGAGTATTACAAAAAATATGTTTTTTTTTTGTTTAATTTTCTTGTTACAAGTTTCTATTTTAGTTGACATGACGGTTGTCCGTTTGTGTGGACTTCTTTTTCTCTTATTTTAACCAACTTCCCCATAACCAAGAGACAGTTGAAATTTCGTACACAGCAGCCTCTACTAGTGCGAAATGTAATTCTATCAAATTTTGACAGATCCTCGAATGACCTGTCCAGGATCCATTATTGGAAGGTACCTTAAATAACGTACTTTTTAACAAAAAAATTACACTCCTCTAGTCTCAAAAACAAAACAAAAAACATGTCTTAGTATAAAATGTGTTTTTTTTATATTTACTTATTAGATTACTTGTTATTAGATTACTTGTGACTGAATACATACTGTATATGGCAATTGGACTTAAACTTAGGTAAATAACAAAAATATTAAAAATATTATTAAAAATCAACAGCTCTATATCTATAGACACTGCAGAATAATACAACTCGCTCTTACAGATGCATCATATAGTTTCAGTGTACTTGTTTAGTTATTATTTTTTTTTACTGTGTCAGCGTTTTTAATCTGCCCAAATTTGTAATCTCAAACTAAATAAAATATAAAGAAAGGGGCTATAAAACAATTTATAAAATAATTTTTTTTTTTTCCTCCGAAAACAATCGTTTTTTTTCTTCCCGAAGTTTTTCCCTATTTTAGCAGATTTTCAATCCTGAAACCCACCCGAATTTGCTTATTTTTCATTCCTGAATTTCGAAGCTCTATTTATATTGTAATTTGAATAACTAATTTTTGTTTATATTGAATTTTTACCTTTTTGTATTTTACAATTATGTCCTTTTAAAACAATGCAAAAAAGTGTCCAGTGCGACTGAACTTAAAGACAATTTAATTTATCAAAGCACTTTCTTAAAAATAAATAATAAATATTGAAGCTTTCTAAAAAAACACAGAATAATAGCTGGGCTATTAAGTCAGTTGGGCGAAGCTCAATTTTTAATATTTTTAACACCTCTAATTTCACATTTCTAAGTTGATGTTTCTTTACTAAATTGCCCATTGTATTAAATCCTTGAAATGCATATTGTTTGAATTTGTTTCTCAATGTGTCAATCAAATAAACTCACAGCAGCTACCAAAAAAATTTTAGGCAAAGTGAAAACTTTAATGCACTATTTTATATTAATCTAATTTTCGTTTCACCTACATAATATGAAACCACGATAATTTGTGTGTCCTTCCTGTCCCACTGTGTCAGATAAATCACATTGAAAAATGACAATAAATTCTAGAAATTAATATATTGTTCCATGGGATATCCTTTTGCTTCTGAATGGATTCACATGAAAAAAGCCCAACAAAATTGGTTTATTATTTAAAAAAAAAAGATTCCTCAAATCGAAATATGTCAATGAATAGGCCTATATATAAAATCTAGTGTAAGTCAAATTATATATACTAGTGGGGTAACCCGTCATAAATGACGGGAGAAAAATTCACCGGCAATAATGTGTGCATGCACGTCGTTTTTTCCTTTTTTTACTCCTTTCATTTCAATTTCATTCACCCCTTCCCACTTTTCTCTCTCTCTCCCCTTCTACACTTTCCAACCTTTTCCCCTCACCCCCTCCCACTTTTCTCTCTCTCCCTCCCCTTCTACACTTTCCAACCTTTTCCCCTCACCCCCTCCCACTTTTCTCTCTTTCTCCCCCTTCTACACTTTCCAAAGGAAGAGTTCAACGTATAGTTGACCTTGAGAAAAAAAAACGGTTCATTTATTCAAATTTATATAAATACCGACGTGCTTCAATGGTTTTTGTTACTCCACACACACACACACACAGACCTGGGATATTATATATATAATTATATATATATAATAATAATATTAAGTCAGGTCTGTGTGTGTGTGGAGTAACACTACAAAAACCTTGAAGCACGTCGGAATTTATATAAATTTAAATAAATGAATAAATGAACCGCTTTTTTTCTCAAGGTCAACTACATGTTGCACCCTTCCCATCCAAGAACCCCATGATATTAAATTGGTGAGGGAAAGGTTGGAAAGTGTAGAGGGGGGAGAGAGAGAGAGAGAGAAAGAGAGAGAGAGAAACGTGGAGGAGGAAAAAGTCGGAGGGGGTGACTGAAATTGAAATGAAAGGAGTAAAAAAACGAAAAAAAAGATGCGCATGTGCACAATTGCCTGTGAATTTTGCTCCCGTCATTTATGACGGGTTACCCCACTAGTAATTACATAAAGTTCTAAAAATTATAACATTCAAAAGACATGTTGAGCAGTATCAATCCTTTGATCCCTTTTTATTGTCCATGTCCTCAATTGAAAAGCTTACAATACCAGAAAACGCAAAATTAATAAAAAAAATTCTAAAAATTGTAAAACGCAAAATTTTCAATATTGTTTGTATTGTTTTGTACGTTTTTATAAGTTATCCCACTGCGAAATATGCAAATGAAAGTTATTAAATTAAAGTTATTTTGCATTTCGGAAGCACTATTACAAACAAAATTAAAAATAGTTTGCAAATTAAGATTTTTAATAATTAGACATTTTATGGCAATTTCAAACTCTCAATTTGCGTATTTCACTTTAAGTTGGACCATAAAGCGAAAAACAAAATTGTGCAATGACGTCAAATAACAGTTACTTTTCTAGTTTTTAAAACACTGTCAAGAATTTCTGAAAGGTGTTTTCAAATGCGTGAAAGATAAGTTGTACCTAGTTAAGTTAAAATTTCATTGCCCTGGAGAATCAATAATATAATATAAATGAAACGATGGTTGCAATGGCACAAAAACACGTGTGAAAAGACACTTTGACGTAATAAGGTCTAGGCATCAATCAAAATGACACAAATGTTTAAACCGGAAAATAAGTATTCTATAGTAAACAAATTATCCCACACTTGTGAATACAGTTCACTATCTAGAGTGAATAATAAAAGTGAATATTCAAGTGTGTTTCATATTTTTTTTTTTGATAATATTATTACTGTATGAGGTGTGAACTTAAAAACTACTTTAAAACTATCGTAGATGAAAACTACATAAACACAGACAAATTAGTATTTAATATGGTAATTTTATCTGCAGAAAATAAAATAATAGTCTAGAAAGTGTGAAATTACTCGAATTTGGAATTTGTTTAATGCTACTTGACCTTCACTTGGGTCCTATGTTCATAGAATTTGAGAACTGCAGTCGTCTGACGTCAACCAACCATAATTCAGCCATAAAGAGAACAGAGTAACAAGAAGAAAAAAAAAAGTTTCAGAATTATTGTAGAAAATGTCGCCAGGGAAACATCAGCCACACCCAAAACAATGCAATAGCAGAGTTTTAACTAGATTCTGCGGACGGATTATGTTATTTTTATGTTTAATTATATCAATTTTAATATTTATCCAGTACTGTTATCCTTCAAAAATATTCATACTACAAAATGCGGAAAATGTTGTGGATCTTCGTTATGTGACTTCCAGTAGTGAAGAAGATGACCACGTTTGGAATTTACAAATGCACAAAGTGTGTCACTGTCCAAGAGCAGAACGTCCACTTCTTGTGCCATTGACTCTAACTGGAGGTTATCTGGAGTCCAGTTGTAGTGACCATGCAACAGCTCGTGGTTCGGGACAGAAAGTTGTTTCGTACTCATTTTACGGTACAGTTGCAAGTCGTTACTTTAATGGCACCGAGTACAATGCGAATGCTGTAAAGAAAATGTATCCTGGTTGGGTGATGCGTCTCTATCATAACATCAGTATGGATGATCCGAATGAAAGTAAAGTTCTTTGTGAAATATGGTGTAATAATGACCATTTGGACGTCTGTGATGTCCACCACTTGCCTTCAAACCTTGGTGACCAAAGTGCAATCTTTGGTATGCTCTGGAGATTTTTTGTTTTAGGTATGTTGTTATTTTTTAGTTTATTTGTAAATATGAGGACAACACATTTTTGCAAATACATATTCAAAATAAGCACATTATTTACAGAAATTGCGCGATTTGCATTTTATGCAGCAAACACACAATTAATTGTTTGAAGCAATTACGTTAGAAGCAAAAATAGAACATAGAAAATAAAAAAAAAATCGATTGTACAGTATAAGTCCTTCATAGGTTCACAACGAAATAGTTAAAAGTAAAAATGTAACTTTATGCACATTTCTAAAGACAATTATGCAATTTGCGAGTTTTATGCATTTTTATTTTTGATTAAAGTTGGTTTTTTAAACCCATCTTTAACGTTGGTTGTTTTGTTTTTCATGAAAAAAATTCCAAAGTGTGTTACAACCTAAAATTGTAGGGCAATCAATTAGGGGTATGTTGATATCTTTTTAAAAGAAGCTTTTTATGTTGAGTTTGAAAATAATCCAACAACAAATAAGCAAAAGATACCTTTTTTCAGTTTTAATGTATTCAAAGTTTAGTTTGAAAGATATCAACATCAAATTACTATTTAAAGATTCAGCTACCTTTCTAGTTTCTAACACACTATCAATTTCTCCTTAGTTTGACTCTTCTGAAACTGACGAAATAATCAAAGTTAGAAAATCAGCTATTCTTAAAACATCTTAAACTACTGCACATATGGCACTTATATATCCAAAACTTCTGGCCTTTTTTTTTAGAAAAAAAAAAACGTTTAATAGAACTTTGAATATTCGTCATTTTTCAAACAATTTTAAAACATTTAAATTATTTTAAAAAACCGCCATATAAGTAGACATGGCTAGGAAGAATGCATATTGAATTTTGTGATCTTATAACGAATTCAATTTAACGATGACGTCTAAACCTTGTCTAAATAACAATCATTTACGATTGGGTATTATGTCCCCCCCCCCCCACCCTTCTCGGTGCCACATCACTCAATCTGATTGCAGGTGTACTGAATTGAATTTAATCTAATTGAAGAATAAAACATGAATCACTTATTTTTATGTTGACATCGTTAAAAAGGAAGTTTTTTATGACTATTTGAAAAAAAGCGACAATTGTTATACAATATTAGAAAGTAGAGTAGTAAAAAATCACTTAAAGCATTTTTATATTGATATCTAAAAAGATATCAATGTAAAAATGCTTTTTTACTACTCTAGTTTCTAATATTGCATATTTTTATAGTTGCATCTAAAACACAATATTCGGCATTCTATTTCATCTTTTGTTTATTATTTTTACTGTTCGAAATATTTTTAAAGGTGATTCATTAGTGGACATTTTCTTGATACGTGATTTGGACAGTGTCATCATCCAAAGAGAAGTTGACGCCGTTCACCATTGGTCCAACGACAAGGAAAAGCCAACGTGGCACATCATGAGAGATCACATGTATCACGGCGTTCCTATTCTTGGAGGTTGGCAACAATAACCACATTAACAGAAATAATTGATTATTTTGTGTTTCAGAGGAACAACACCAAAAAAAAATCGAAAGTGTGTTTTTTTAAGCTGAATCAATAAATAGGATTTTCATGTTGATATCTTTCAAAAGAAACCTTTTACAGACAAAATTTTTTAAAAAAAATATATATTATCTGCTTAAATCTGGATCATTTTCAAACTCAACATAAAAAGATTATTTTAAAATATATCAAACATGAAAATACTCGTGACTGATCTAAGGCTACCCTTCTAGTTTCTAAAATAATTGCAAGTTTCTCTTAATTTTGCTTCTGGAAACAGAATAATGAAAGGCGTTTATACTTTTAAATCAGCTTAACATGTGTCAATAAAAACGCTATGGGTCTTAATATTTTTTTAAGTCAAAGCTAGTGCTAAATTTATGAACTTTTTTTTACTATCAAATGTTTATGATGATAGCATTAGCTTTGACTTAGCAATTATTAAGAATACGACCCTATACACTATTGCACCCCTCGAATCAAGTCATCATTTTTCTTTAATTAAACTAGAAAGTTTTGTCACAAAATGGAATAAACTCTCTTTCAATTTATAAAATTATAGGTTTCTCTTAAAATTTAATGGCGTTCATTGGGTTTTTAGTTTAACAAACGTCAGTGTGACTTAATTAAATTACATTCAAAGTGTATGTTTTGATCCTTTTGACATCAAGTGTAATTTTCTCTTGTTCGTATAAAACAAAACAAAAAACGAAAACAAGCACATCATTGCTTGCATTGATTGCCCTTGTTCAGGGGGAATCTCATTTCTCAATTGTATATTTTCTTTAATTGAATGTAGGAATGTGGGATGGAAGGAATCGAAATCTAACTTTGACAACTGAACTCAGACAAAAATTCATTGCTCGTGGTCAACAATGGCGAAAGGGTTACGATCAATATCTATTACGTGAAATTGTGTGGCCCATAGCACAACATGATATGGTCTCTCACGACAGCTACCTTTGTAAATATTTCTATGGATCTCAACCTTGGCCGACAAAAAGAAATGGTACTCAGTTTGTGGGAGATATTTTTCCGTGGTTACCTCCTGTATTCACTGTTGAAATATGTCCTAAAGAATGTCGTCCTCAAAATCATCAAGATTGGTTTTATTGTTAAATAACACATCATTAATTACATATTATTGTAAATAAATACAACACTTTTTATTTGCAATGTTTTTATTTCAACTCAAAAGTTCTGTAACTCGTATTTTTTTCTAAATAAATCATGAATTTTATTAAACAATTTATAATGATGATCAAACATTTCTTAAAAATTGACCAAAAACTAAAGTACCACGAATTTGCGTAATTTGCCTGGACCGGTTCAAACGGTTCTTGATTTTGTCTGTCTCTTTGTTGGGTAGCTGGTCCCAGACCAGCCGGTTGAGTTTGGGTGATGCGACACTCCACTCTCCGAGCTCAGGCTTTTTGACCTGCCGGGTGATCCAGGTCTAGGTCTAGGTCCAGGTCTAGATCCTAAGTCTGGATGCATGGCCCTTGGTCACGCCTCTACTTCTGATTGGAGTCGGACTCCCTGGCATTGTCAATCCTTTTGGGGTTTCCGTGTAGATGGGACTTCCTAGTTCCCACAATTTAAAGAAACAGCAATGACTCTACACCTCCCAGAGGTGTCTTTGCAAACAAGAAAAAGACTTCTTAAGCGATTAAACTGGTTTATTTTATCGGATGACGTGATACATTACAAGCTATATAAAATTTAATAAGCGACTACTTGGAAAATATTCTAAGTCAAGAGACTACTTGGGCTTAGGATATTTTCAGACTCAATTCTCTCGAGTGAGGAGGGAAACATTCTGTTCCCACAAAAGTTCTGCCTGCTGTCCTCTCGAGGGTACCTCGCATGCTTGTTTTGTTACTTTGGCCCTTGAGAGGGGCCACCTGTGACCAGGGTCGCCCATTTGTCGGACGGACCAATGGCAATCTCTGGTCCGAAAATGTTTCCTTTTTTGGAACTCATTTTTCCGAAATGTGTAAATGACTTCAGAAAAATCATCTTGGTCTGTCCAGTGTCACCGGGCATGAGAAAAAGTAATTTCCTCTTCTTTAATTATTTCCATGTGTGCCGGCAAAGTACTTTTTCGCCTCTTTGGGGCATTTGTTTTAGGGCCATCTGGGCACCAGGGGGGCCAAACTCAAAGAGGTATGGTAAATGATATCCCTCACGCATGTGTGCGCCGACACATGTGTAAAGGGTGTCACATTTTGTACCTGTTTTAGATGTATTTTATCACTTTCCGGTTCCAAATTAAATTTATTATTACTATTATTACTGTTATTACTATTAACATTATATCTGTAAATCAAACATGGGTCTCTCTAAAAATAAATCCCAATTTTCATTATAAATACTTAATTAACTTATAACTTGTAACAATAAAACATTGTCGTTTGTGGTGACAAACAGAACAAAAGCTTCCATAGCGCGGCCCTAACAACATGAAACACAAGTTAAAATTATTCATGAACTATTTTAAGTCAGACAATACTTATTAGAATTATTTTATTGATTTATTTTTTTTTTCTTTCTAAAACTGCAAGAGTCAACCCCCCCCCCCCCCCCAAAAAAAACCCCCGGTTGTAACTTAGTTTAATAAAAGTTTCTCCTACACTTCACCTTAAATGTCATATTCAAAAAAGAGAGCACGTAGATTGATGAAATAGAATAATAATTGTATTGTGTACGCAGCAACAGATGGTTTGACTGCTTCAACTTTTTTTGGCTTTTCAAATAGTACAAAAAATTAGGTTTCATTTTAAGCGAAAAATTGGAAAAAAGGAAGTAAAATATACTGTATGACGTTTATTAAAATTATTAGAACCTACGTGTACAATGTACATGTAATATCTATTCTTAAACGTAGACTTCACCAACATAATACGCACTAGAAAATAATAAACGTATGTCCATGGGAGTGCCTGGCTTTTATTTTTGTGGGGGACCGTTGTTGACAGGCAATTAGAAATCGGGACGAACAGAAGTTGGCTCCGCCCTTTTTATGACAACCGGCAACTTCTAATTGGTTTGTTGTCTGATTCGACGTTAAAAAGGGCGGAGCACGTGA